>BQNB010099817.1:3074-24843 GCA_026074375.1 Tanacetum coccineum | reverse complement strand
TTGGCAGTTTTTTGTCTGTTTTTGGTCATTTAAGCTCGTTTTCAGAGGTAAAAGATATGTGTAATTAAGCACTTATCATGAAGCTTGTGATATATTTACAGATCATAAGAGTCTCAAATATATTTTTACTCAGCGAGAACTTAACATGAGACATAGAAGATAGTTGGAACTTCTGAAAGATTATGACACTAACATCCAGTACCATCCGGGCAAGGCTAATGTGGTTGCCGACGCACTTAGTCGAAAATTTGGGATGAATATTTGTGCTTGGTGGAGTTTGCCTACAATAATAGTTGGCATGCTAGCATCAAGGCAGCACCTTTCGAGCTTTTGTATGGTAGAAAATGTCGAGCACCTATTTGTTGGGATGAAGTAGGTGAGCGTTTGATTGAAGGTCCGGAGCTCATCGAGATTACTAATGAGAAAGTGGTTGTTGCTAAGGAGAAATTAAAAGAGGCTAGATCGCGACAGAAGAGTTATGCTGATAAGCATCGACGTGACTTAGAGTTTCAAGTTGGAGATCGCGTATTTATGAAGGTTTCGCCATTCAGAAGAGTTAAACGTTTTGGGATCAAGGGCAAGCTCAGTCCTCGATTCATTGGTCCGTTTGAGATTTTGGAACGTATTGGAGAGGTTTCGTATCGTCTGGCGCTTCCTCCGCAGTTATCGCACGTTCACGATGTCTTTCATGTATCTCTTTTGAGGGGATACCATTATCATCCATTGCATGTCGCATCTTATCCTTTTGATCAGATTCAGCCTGATATGTCTTTGTCCGAGGAACCTGAATCCATTCTGGATCGGCAAGAGAGAGTCATGAGAAACAAAGTTATTCCTTTTGTGAAGATTCTTTGGAAGAATCACCCAGAGCGTGAGGCTACCTGGGAGACCGAAGAGTCTATGCGAGCTAGTTATCCTCATTTCTTTGTCTAGTTCGGTATGTTTTCGTTTCGTTCTCATTTCGTTTTCATTCCGGTTCATTTCAATTTTCGAGGACGAAATTTTTTTTTAGAGGGGAAGAAGTTGTAAAACCTAAAAATCTCAACAAGTGTAAAATTACCAAAATACCCCTAATGCAAGAAAATTTCATAAAAGCATGAATAAAGTTCATTTTAATTCTAGAAATTATAAAAATACAACATATGACAATTATGAAATTTATGTAAGATTAAAATACCTTATATTTTGTAAGAAAAATAATTAATAATTATGTATATGCATTTATGCCGAAATTAATTACATTTATTTATTTATACTTTACAAATTAAATCAAATAAATTAGGATAATAACAAAATAAATTGGGCAAGATTAAAATTCTGATTTAGTCTATTTAAAAGCCCCAAAATTCGGCCAAAATACCCTACATTATTCTTTATGCATTTTATTTGGTTAAATCCTAAAAACAAAAATAAACCGAAACCCTAAAATACAAAAGTGGCGGCATAAAAATTATTCAAGGGTTAGAACGATTTTTTAAGGTGTTTTTGAGATAAAGGAAGGTGGAAAAAATAGTGGGAAGATTGTAGAGTGCTTGGTTCGATCGTGGTAATCGTTTGGTTCGAATAAACACAACCGAATTCTATAAATTCATCAAATCATCAAGGATCATCAAGGGTATTTTTGTATCTCATTTTTCATCATTCTAATGCATAATATACATAGGAAAAATATTCATGCATGTTATATTGATCGTATTAATTAAAACAAGTTAGAAACCCTAATTTTGGAATAATTATGAAATCGGCTCAAAAATGCTTGTACACTTGATTTTATATTTTTCTAAGGTTGTATATATCATATGTAACTCAGATAAATTGTTGGAAAAATTTAGAAGAGGATTCGAATAATTATTTGGGATTTATCTTTGTTTGCCGATTTGCGAAATAAGGGGAAAGAAAGAAATAAAGGTGTAATCAAATTAGGGTTAGGGTTTTGATAATTTTTCCAGGTGCATTTAATGCTAATGATTGGGTAATAATTGTGTTGGTGATTGGGAAAAATCAAATTAGGGTTTTGTGGATTTAATTAGTTAGCCGATTTGATTTTTAATATATGAGGGGGTGATTTGTAATTTCTGAAACTATGAGGTCTATTTTAAACATGTTATTATAATTATTGTAATTCTGTATAAAATAAGTTAGGGGTTATAAAGTGTCGTGTGATATTATTTTGGATTAAAATGGTTAATTACATATAATAAGTAATTAGAAATTAATTAATTAAAATAGAGGGACAGAAATTGTAAATTCTGAAAAGTGGAAGGTTTGGTTAGTATTTAATGTATAAAGTATGAATTTAATTTGTCCAAATTTGAATCGTATAAGAGACTTTGATTTAGTAATTATGTGATAATTAAAAGATATTGATTAAATACTTAAATAACACAAAAAGGGTCTAAATTTAAATTGTAAAAATTAAGGGTTTGGACTTTAAATTAGAAAATGGAAGGTATAATCTGAAAAAAATGTGAAACTTTGATATTACACATTTAAACCTTGAAAATTGGTGATTTTGTAATTAAACCCTAAAATATGGAAAAGTTTGTCATATTTAAAAACCTAAACTTTGTAAGGTTGACATGTTAAGTCCCTAAACTATTCAAAATACTTAATAGAAGCTCAAATGATGAATATTACTAATTTTGGAAATTAACTAAAAATGGAAAGTTACTAAAAGTGGAAAGTTACTAATAATAGAAAGTTACTAAAAATGGAAAGTTACTAAAAAAGGAAAGTATAACTTAAATGAATGGTTTGTAATTCGAATTCATCATTTCTTTAGGTTCGGTCAAGAGGGAGTGATTTTGATTTCCGTGGTGTTTTCTTTGATTATTGCTTTGCTTCGGAATAAGGTACAGATATTCTGACCTTATTGTTAAGGTTTCTCATGACATGTTCCTCTCTATCTTTGATTACTTATGTGATTTGCTACATTTGCTCTGAGCCTTTTATCTTGGCTCTCTTATATGATCTGTTATTATGTTCTATTTGAACCCTGCTATGCTACCTTTGATATTTGAACCTTTTGCATTGAACCTTTGCTATGATCCCTTTGAAATGAACTTTGATATGACTTTGCTTTGAACCCTTCAGTTTGAGAACCAAGCCACTATTTGTTTCCTAGCCATGAAGGTAACATGGCCGTGTCATTGATGCACCTTTGGCATGACTCATGTGTGGGTGAGTGATTTCTCACACCGTCCCCCATTTGATATTATATGCGCATTATGAAGATTATTATTTGTTTAAGGGGCGTATGGATGCATCCTAGATTTGTTTTGTATTCGATGGATTATGACATTATGATATATGTATATTTGGTGACTGATGTTTGGGTGCATTCCACGTCTTTCACAATTTTGGAGCTCGCGACTCCATGGTTACTATGATATGATTTGTTTGGGCTTGGTAATTGGACTTGATTTGATTTTCTGATTCATCTTACCTTACACTATGAATTGACTTCTGATTTGTCTTACCTTATATTTGTATTCCTTTGATCATGTCTTGTGATATCCTTTGCACCTTATATCGTATCCTTTGATTTCCCGTTATCTTTTGCGTTCGATTATATATATCTGTTCACTGGGCTTTGTAAGCTCAGCCGCACTTTCTTTTCCTGCGGCAGGTATCTAAGCTAGGAGCTGGGGTTGCTTTCGGGATATGAGTGCTGAGTGTGGACTTACCCTAGAGATCTTAGTTTTGATATATGATTTGTTGCTTTTCGAGACATTCATTATTTCGGTTATTTCGTTTGGATATGTCTGTCCTTTGAGAACTTATGTACCTTAAGTCATGTTGACTTATTTTCCTTTGGTATTTATTTAAAACTTCCGCTGTTTATGCTTGTGTTATGATTATGTATACCTTTGATGTCACTCCATATTTGTAATACTTCTACCCTTTAGGGTCGGGGTGTTACAACGGATGTCACCATTCGGCTAGAGTCTCCAATCTTTTCGCCCTGATATACGCATTTTGAGTCGCTACGTCAAGGAGTAAGGACCACTATACCTAACCTTAAGTCAGGGGTCGCTTAGTGTCTCATTCTAATCCTTGACGATCCAGGTATATCTACAACTATACTACCACTACTTTTCATTTCGGGGAAGGAAGTCTTCTTCATGGCCATCGATTGCTATATCAATGGCAACACACATTTAATGTAGGGGAAGTCTTCCCCATTTCTCACTTTCTACCTCGGAACTAACCATCTTGGCTTCCACCCACCTTGAAGACTTCGCAACTCCAAGAATATCCCTTCTCAGTACCAGTATCCGGTTTCTTGGTATCTCATCATCTAATCTCTTTAATAACCGCTGGTCTACATCACCGCGAACTATACTTCACTCCTTTTTAGACACACTCATTCTGAACAATACCGTTGGTATTTTCCCTCCGGGACGACTCGGTCACAATGACTCACATGAGACTCTTTCCATGCAGTCAATAGGAGTAAGGTTACTTGCATAAGAATCCGTAACAGGGGTAAAAACATTTTCCTCTTCCAAAAGCTCGACCTGAACATTTATCCCAGTTATCTAGCATTTTAAGGGTGACAATTTATCTGACATAGAGTGGTTCTTCCTAAATTACGCATAGTTGATCAAGTTATGCATAATTGAGGACCAAACGACGTCATATCCGTCCTCGTCAAAACATTCCTTTTTTATACGCTACACGCGTAAGTCATTTTCTCGATATATAGTAAAAAATTTAAGTGAAAAGAAAAATAGGATTGTTTCAAAAGAAGGAAAAGAAGATAGCATCATTCCATCCTTCATTCCCATTATTTGTTTATTTATTTATTTATATGTTTTTTTGTAAATAAGATTTATTTGACACCATAGGGCCAGTTTATGAAATTTAAAAACACGCTTACTATTGTTAACACGAAGAGGTTACACAAAAATCTTCAATACACTTTTTACATTACGACATTCATTAACCATACACACGAATTCGTTATAGCGGTCTACAGTTTTAAAATCCTCAATCTATAAAACATCATTTAATATAGTTTGGTCAACGGGTCTCGGCAAGTATAAAAAACAACACCTACTCATGGACTATGCAACAAGTAACATACACGTGCGAAGGATTCACCAACTGGGATCATTCAACACTCGGGGTTAAGTCAATCTAGTAACCAGTTCACTCAAAGGCAACAACATCTATTATCACACAAAAGTCATAACCAAGAATAACCATGATCTTCCATAACCATAATAATAATGATGGGGGTGATACACATACAACCAAAAATCCCCAAGAATTACAATCTTCGGTTCCAAGACCGGTACATCCAATCATAATGATTTCTAAATGTCTAATACAAGCATCCTAACATATCCGAATGGCTGCGGTGTTTACAAAAAGAAAATACACTCGGCATCATGACCTCACTAACTAGCACTAGCAGTTTAGTGAACTATACAAAATGGTCCTAATATGTTAGGAATTTACTTTACGTGACGACATTTACAGAATTACCATTGTTTACCATATCACCACACAGAGGGACTAGTATAGTCAACATATGATTCTTATGTAATGTGTGGTGGTATAAATACCCCTCTATGGCTTCCATAGAGGGGTTGAGTCTTTTGTATCTTCCATTTTTATACATCTTATTTTACATTTTAACTTTCTCTCTCTACTCTCTCTCACTAAAATGGCTATCATGTGGTTTGACTCACCTAGACCACTGGATCAAAGATTACTAGTATTTGTCAATTGGTATTAGAGCCATGGAGTGGTGTATTTAGTTTTTGTGTTTGTCTTTTGATTTGTGTTCAAAACCTTTACAAAGAACAAAATCTTGATTTAAAATTTTTCGGCTTAAAAACCTTAAAGTTATCATTTTTCTTGTTCCTATAAGGTTAGTAACACTAGTTGTACAAGATTTTATGTAAAAAACCAATCATAAATGTGTCTTTTTGAGTTTTGAAAATTTTGGTTTCGTCATAGTTATAACCGAACTAGTCATCTTAGTTGAAACCGAACGAGTTGATTTTAGTTGGAACCGAACGAGTTGTTATTAGTTGGAACCGAACTAGTTGATTTTAGTTTGAACCGAACTAGTTTTCTTCAGTTGGAATCGAACTAGTTTTCTTCAGTTGGAACCGAACTAGTTTCTTCAGTTGGATCCGAACGAGTTGTTATTAGTATGGAAACCGACTATTTATGATTTGTTTGAACCGAACTAGTTTACTCCTTTGACAATCGAACTAGCTAACCGAACTAGTTAACCGAACTAGTTAACCAAACGAGTGAATCGAACTACTTTAGTTAATTGGCACCGAACTAGTTAACCAAACTAGTTAACCGAACGAGTGAATCAAACTAGTTTATTTAATTGGCACCGAACTAGTTAACCGAACGAGTGAACCGAACTAGTTTAGTTAATTGGCACCGAACTAGTTAACCGAACTAGTTAACCGAACGAGTGAACCAAACTAGTTTAGTTAATTGGAACCGAACTAGTTAACTGAAGGAGAGAACCTAGCCTTAATCGCTTAACTTCTATGTCCGTTTCGCTAAATTTTTACCAAACTTACTATTTTTAGTAACTTTAACGCTTTTCCTAAAATATGTTAACGACGTCTTTAAATGATACTAATCAATAGGTATGTGTTACTATATGTTTCGCTAGTGTTTAGAAAGTCCAAAAATGTCCGAAAGTGTCCGAAAACCCATTTTACTATTCACATCAGCAACTATTCACTTGGTTTTGCCGAAAAATGTTTCAAGTTTCATTTGGTTATAACTTGGCCGTTTTAAGTCCGATTTTAATGTGCGATATATGAAAAACTATCTATTCGAAACAAGCTCTCCAAAAACTACTTTTACGCCTAATGAAAACATTTTTAGGTCGACCAAAACCTCAAAACCATTTTGGATCAGCAACATCATTTTTCGTAAACGCTTCCAAAAATCACACCAAACTTCACAATAGTGCTTAATCTAGCCTAATCTCCATTCACAACTAATCCACAACAAAACCACACCTAAATCTAACCCAATCCCTTCATTTTTATTGTTGCAACTCTCATTCAACTCTCATCTCACCAAAAATATAATATTTAACTAGTGAAATAAAGTAACATCATTATTTATAAAAACTTGTTTTAAAATCTTTCAAAAATTAAAACACAACATGTGGATGTATTGATCTTGAACATATATGAAAGAACATAAGTAAACCGTAAGAAAAGATCAAGGCACTCACAAGAATGAAGAACAAGTAGAGAAATCATAAGATCTATACCCAAAATCACTAGATCTGTAAAACCCAACAACAAATCTTGAAACCCTGTCTTAGATCTTGAAGAAAAACCTTTAAACCAAAGAACCAATACTTCAAACCACCTTAGATGTTCTTAGAAATGAACCTTGTATGGTTGGATCTTGCTAGAAATCAAAGATATGAAAACCCTAAAGAGGGTGTTTGTTGTCGTGGCCTAGAGAGCAAAAGGAAAGGAAGAGAGAAATTTTTGAAGACTATGAGAAGAGATGAAACCCTAGAGTGAGAAGTGTTTAGTATTTATAGGACAAGAGCTAGGGTTTATAGTCACCACATTACCAAGTAAGCAACCAACACACACCAAAGGTGCGTGTGCCTAGTTCGGCCGAAACAACCACAAGGACCATATGGTTCATTTTTTTGAGTCTTGGTTCATTATTTAGCACAAGCTTAGTCAAATGGGGTCAAAGGTCTTAGCATAAGTCTTACAAGAGTGTAAGAGCTCACATGTTGGTATAGCATGGTAAGTGTGCATGAGAATAACCCTCTCATATGTCACTTTCTTGCACATGCATGGGAAATTCAAAAAAAGATGCCTTTGATTTAATTTCAAGGCTTATGGTGCATTTGGTTTGGTTTAGGCGTCTAATGTGTAACAAGAGGGAAGGGTGAACACAATTTTTGACTTAAGAACATGAGATGGACGATAACTAAAGTTTACATGAAAAAATTTCAAGTTTTCAGGGTTCCGTTAGGTCAAAAACACAAAAAATGTAATTTAAACGTTAAAGCGTAAAAATAAATACCAGGAGTGATCGTAAACTACAACACACTTAGAAAAGATAAAATAACTCATATAATATCTAAACTAATCAAAATCCAAAATCGGAACGCGTCTGATGACGTTTTTTAGATTTACGCGGGTTAACTTCCTGGTAAACTGCCAGATTCAAACATAACATAAAAGTCAAAAATAATTGTCAAAAAAGTTTAAAATATTGACCTGAAATTCTCGAGGTGTGACATTCTTCCCGTGTTAAAGAAGCTTTGTCCTCAAAGCTTAATACGTAGACTAAAGGTTAACGAAAAGATGAGGGTACTTTTTCTTCATTTGGTCCTCGCGCTCCCAAGTAAACTCGGGCCCTCATCTTGAATTCCAACAGACCTTCACAATTGGAATGTGGCTGTGCTTTAGCTGTTTAACTTCTCGATCAATAATTTCAACTGGTTCTTCAATGAAATTAAGCTCGACATCAATTTGGATCTCATCCAACGGAATAGCAAGTGGTTTGTCTACGAAACACTTCTTCAAATTGGAAACATGAAAAGTACTATGAACTTGGCTTAATTACTCTGGGAGTTCAAATTGATAAGAAAGCGTTTCCACTTTAGCAAGAATCTTGAAAGGTCCAATATAGCGAGGGGTTAACTTCCCTCGTTTGCCGAAACGTATCACCCCTTTCCATGGCGACACTTTCAATATGACCTTATCTCCAACCTCAAATTTTGTTGATCCCAACTTAAGATCGATTCCTTAGCTTGAAAAGGTTAAGTTACTTTAGATAGATCCAAAACAACTATGGTAGAAACTTTATGAATACTAAAGAGTATGCGGAATCTACTCTTTAATACTTAAAAGAATATTAATAAAATAGTAAAATGTATGAACAATGATATTACTAAAAAAGTACCAATATTATTATTATCAATAATACGAGTACTCTGTGTAGTACTAGGGTTTATAATCTTGAAGCTATATATCAAAAACGTCTATGAAACACCATAACCTAGGATCTCCTTTTATACACTAAGGAGTCCTTTACAAGATAACTACAAATCTTCTATAATTCTAATCTTATACATATCTTTCTAACTTTATAAGATATACACTGAATAAGTCAATATAAATCACTTGACACGTCTTTATCACTTTAGCAGTCTTAATCTTCATCTAGTAGTCTTAAGTCCTTCAGCAGTCTTAAGTTAGTACTGGTAGTACTAACTTACTCTAGTAGTACTAACTAGTTAGTAGTGGCAGTTGTAACTTGAGTAGTACAAACTCTTGGCTTGGCAGTACTAAGTATGAAGACTTTTAATTCCCAACAATCCTCCCCTAAACTTGTGATTTACCTCTAAATCATCAAGTTTCTTAAATTAAACCTTGTTCTCTGAGACGATTCTTCGAAACACTTCATCTTCTTGGTCTTTCAGCCTGTATGAATATCTTCCTAAGAAGTTCTCTGGACATCTCATTATCTTGATCCACCAAGAGCTTGGCGACCAACATCAATGTAAGAGTCCCCTTGACAATGGATACTCCTTCTCTACCAACATGTAGATGTCTATTCCCTTCTCTGTAGATACATGATGCACTCTACATGAATAATATATCTTCCAAGTTAAATCATGAATATGCTTTTGAAGCTTCCATAACTTATCATCTGTATCTGGTTCAAATAACCTTTTCAACTTAACCCATATCTCTCTTTCTTTGTCATCTGTTGGTTCTGTTGAATTGAACTTCTCTTTAACCAGACTCCACAACATCACTAAGTCATCCTTGTTAAAGGCTTTTAGCATATCATCAAAGAAGTGATGTACCTCAGTATGATTTCCAACTCTGATGATCTTCCAGTACTTCCTAGTACCTTCAGTGTAAATCTCCGAGTCAATTATTGGATACTTAGTTTGTAAGGCTTCAACATTCATTCCTCGCTCTAGAACTATTATCATCATTTATTATAGCTCTTCTTGTGACAGTTCATCAACTTCTTTATCTCTTGGTTCTTCAGCTAGTTCTGAGCTTTCATTAGTGTTTTGCCTCTTAGAACTTTCTTGATCAAGTTCTTCTTCTGCATCCCTTTTTGAACTTCCAGCTGCTAACTTAGGAACTGCTCTATCAACTTCACTCTCTATTGGAACAAAAGTGTTTACACTCCTCATTGTTGTTTCAAACAAAGTTTAATCTCATTAAAGGAATAACCTCTCAATTGTTGTAGTGTATAACCTCCTATGTTCTTGATATAATTAGACATATAGGTCTTCTGTTGAGCCTGTGTGGGTGGCTTGTTCCTCCTTTCTTTAGCTCTTTGTATAGCAAAATACCTCTTTCTCTGGTTGATAAGCTCTGCAAGCATTCTTGCTTGTTCAGCTTCAGTGTACTTTTCTCTTTCCTCTGCTTGTAACCTCTGCACTAACTCTTCATCAGCTTAAACTCTAGCTTGTATGTCTTCCCATTCTTCAACATTAAAAGAGCTAGCTGCTTCATGTACCCTAACAATCCTCTGCTTCTCTTCTTCCTTAAGTTTAGCTTGCAATCTTATAGGTGCTTCAAAATCAAGTCTTTCTTGTTCTTGCTGCAACTTTGTCTTGGTCTTTACAGTTTTAGATTCATCTATTTTACCTTTAGCTTTATCTTTGGCTGCACTCTTCCTGATATACACCAGTGTCTTAGCCATAGTAAAGTCATTAGCAGTAGAAACTCTAGTATTTCTTGTAGGACTCGCAGTACTAACAACAACACTAGCAGTAGTAACTGATGCACCAGCAGTAGAAACTGGCTCAACAGTACTAACATCTTTCTCAACAGTAGAAACTTCCTTAGCAACATCAAAATCAAAGTCAAACTCCATATCATGCCCATACCTCCCCTGAATCTCTGCATCATGTTGTACCAATGAAATGCCAGGATCTTGATCAATTTCAGCCATCTTCCTCCCCTGTTTAGAAGGATCCTCTAAATCATCTTCATCATCAGAGACAATAATTCTTGCCCTTCTTCTAGCTTGGCTGGACTTAACTGTTTTCTCTAACTTTTTCACCTTCTTGATAAGCCTAGTATAAGCAGAACCATATATTAGCTTGGTCTACTTCAAGTATGTCTCCAAGCTCTCCACTTTCTTTGATAATGTTGTATAGAAAACCATCAATTCTTATTGTGTCATACTGCCCTCATCACTTCCAAGTGTGTTAACTCTTAGGAGAGGTGAATCTTGGGGCATGGTAGGGGTCTTATCAATGTTACCACTGCCCTTTCCTGCTTTTAAGCCAATGACAATAGTGGTAGCCCCTCCATATCTAACATCCACACTTGTGGAAGCAACCTCATCTGCTACAGGGGTCGGAGTAGGCGATCTGGGCCAAGGAACTACATATTCTTGTCTGGTTATTCTCCTAGAGGTTGGTGAAACTGGTGGTTGTAAGGTTGATGGAGCACTAGTGGATATGTGATGGGACTCAATTGGGTATGTTGATCCTTCATCCTGAACAACTAGGCCCTGAACAATCATTGCGGTAAACAATGGAATGTTTTCCCTAGTATAACCCTTAGAAGCCCTCTTCATATTGCTAAAAAGTTTTTAATTGTGGGTAGGAGCAATATAAAGTCTTGTGTAAGGTTGAAGCAGTCTCTTATGCTTGTTCAGAAACACTTGAATACATTAAAAATTTGTGTTTACTTTCCAAGTTTTTCACCATACCATCAAAAATCAGTTTAGAAAAATTAAATTTCTTATTAGTGGCCAAGTAAATAATAGCAGTTGCTATATTGCTACTGAATTGTTCCCAAGAGGTTTTCTTAGGACTTAGACAATGTAGGATGGTATGGATGAGTAATCTCCATTGAGGGGAAAAGTGTCCTTTTTGAAAGGTTAATTTGTCAGAAGTTGACACATACCCTATTAAAGAAAGTTGTTCTAAGATTATAGTAGTTGGCAAAGAACTAATACCATCAGCATCTGCTAATTAGAGATGCCTCCTAACAGATACCTCAGTAACAGTCTTAATTGTGCCATCTATTATAGTAGTTAATTCTATTTCTCCATTATCAAGTGTTATGGCAGTAGCAGTTTTCCAAAATTGTTTGATGGGAGAAACATAGATAGTGGGATTTTTAGTAAGAACATACCTTATGTGACTGGCATTGAGAAAATCCACTATTTGGTGAAATCCTTCACTTCCCTCTAGTTTCTTTATGTGGGCGACCATGTTGTGTGTGTCACAGAATTCCAAATTCGCTATTGTTGATTAAGAAAAGTTCGATTAGGGTTTTGGGTTATGTTCGTTTATGAGAGTATGTATGTTTGGCAAAGTCAATTGAGATTATATATATAGCACTTAAGGTTTTAATTGTACCGACTGAATAAAATTAGTTCTTTATCTTTCAAGAAATCTTATGATTTAAAGAAAGATTATGAATTATCCAAGTTAAGGAAACCTATAAGCGAAGTAATTAGCGAAAATATCTCAACGGCTATATTTAATTAAGAAAAATCTGTTATTCCCCAAACAGTACTAACGGTAGCCTAACAGTACTAAGTTTAGCCTAACAATACTTATATTAAGCCTAACAGTACTAATATTAAGCCTAGCTGTATTAACTTTACCCAGCAGTATTAATCCAAATTTTCTTTCAAAACAATATTGCACTCATACTTTTGAAGGGACTAAGTGTAAAGGAAGACACTTAATCATGTCGGTTGCATTTAACCTCTGGTTGTGTGAGAACCAATGATTTTAGTATAAATACTGCCTGTGTTTAGATAGACTCATTAAAAGAGCCTTCTTGCCATGGTTTCCAGCTCAATGGCAGGTGTTAACTCTAATACAAATGTATTAGATTCAAGTTTGCTTGTTGTTCTCTAAACTAGATGTCCGTAGACTAACACACTATGCAAATGATAGAATGGTAAAGAGTGAGTTAGATTAGTTACTATCTGACTAACTAAAAGCCATCAATTCATGTTTAGTATAGCCTATGCCCAGATGCTTCATTAGGCTTACTGGCAGACATAGGTTGATTTCAAGAAAAAGGTTTTAAAGGACTTCCCAACTCAGGTGTAAACTTAGCATTAACCCTTGGAAAGTGTTGATCCCAAACCTAGATAGATTCCTTAGGTTGTCTAAGGTTAAATTGCCTTGGATAAATCCAAAATAACTTGTAGAAACTTTGTATATATATCAAAGTGTATGCAGAATCTACACCTTAATACCTAGAAGTATTATGAATAAAACAGTAATCTTGAACAGACAAAGATATAACCAAACGCTTCAATATTATTAGATCAATAATACGAGTACTCTTAACTTAGTACTGGGGTTTACAACCTTGAAGCTTTTATCTTAATCGACTTTGACAACTAAGAAGACTTATATGCAAAACTGATGATAATGTGATATCTTAACTAATGCCCTAGAGCCTCCTTTTATAAACAAGGAGTCCTAGTCGGCTTACAATACATTCCAAAGATATCTTAATCTTTTTTAAACATAAACGTAATCTTATAAATAAATACATTATGTATATCTTGTACATAAATATCTTAATACTTATCTTCACAAGTAATCTTGTTCTTCAAACAATCTTTATCTCTTTAATTCGTCTTTATCCTCTTGACAGTAGAAAGTCTTCAAATAGTTGTAATCCATTCACCATCAATACTAATAAACATAAGCAGTAGTAACAATAGTACTAGCAGTACTAATATATACTAACAGTAGTATCTTATACTAGCAGTCTTAACATTTACCACTAGTAGCACTAACTACTTAGCTTATATTTTAGTCTTCAACACTAAGCAGTCTTAACTTCAACTAACAACAGTAACTTTATGCTATCAGTACTAAACTATACTAACAGTAGTAACTAGGAGTGGTAACATTATACTATCAGTACTAACCACTTAGCATAATTTCCATTATGTACTTGAGCAACAGTAACTTCTAAGAATCCATGAAGTCTTTTAAGACCCAACATTATATATAACTAAGTGATTTAAATGAACATGTATGATATCGGACTAGTCTTGGTACATTACGGATACTTATACACCAAAAGACACACGAATAATAAATAAGTATATTTATTATTAATACCTAAATACCGTGTATACTTCAAAGTATATAGTCGTACATCTTCCCATGAGCCAACAAGTAAATACAAATACAGTAAACATGTGCACCACCACACAAGTGATAACAGTATATATAAACTAGCAATTTATTGTAGTTTATGCTTCAAGTCGTTAGCCTAAACTTGTAGACTAAGATTGGCCGTATTTACTTAGGTATTTGACGGTGTGATTCATTTGTCATACTTGGATATATTTATCATTCACAGAGGACTACCTACTCATGTGAGTTCATACCCCCATGTTTTACAATTATTTAAATGATTTACATCTATGGGGTGAGAACATGCTTTGTTTTACAAATTAGACGCAAGTGTACATTTTATACAATGATTACGTGTTTGCCTAAGTAGCGATAACCCACTATCCCCTTTTTGCTTCTTGATAAACAAGGTTTGATCTATCTTTCCTCTGTGAAACCCATTGTCCAATAAATATTTGGCCAAGGTTTCATACCAGGCTCTTAGAGCTTGATGCAAACCATAAAGTGCTTTCACGACCTTGTAGACTTTGTCTGGATAGTCGGGATCTTCAAACCTAGAGGTTGACACACATATACCTCTTTTCAATCCTACCATAAAGGAAATCACTCTTCATATCCATCTGATACACCATAAATCCCATAAAGGAAGCATAGGCTAAGAACAGCCTTATTGCCTCAATTCTTGCTACAGGGGCAAAAACTTCATCATAGTCTATGCCTTCTTCTTGAGTAGTCATTGTACAACCAGCCTTGCATTGTTCTGAATCACTATGCCTCTCTCATCTTTCTTGTTCCTAAAAACCCATTTTGTACCAATAGCCCTCTTACCCTTAGGCAAATCTACTAGTACCCAAACCTTTTGTAGCTTAAACTGTAGAAGCTCTTCCTGCATTGCTTCTACCCAAGCTGAATCACTTAGAGCTTTGGCAATCCTTTTGGGTTCTTCCTAGGATAGGAAACAAGCAAACAGACAAGTATGAAGGTCTTCATAAGTTTTCCCTTCATAAACAGCACTAATAAACCCTTGTTCATTTGTAGTCTTTGTCATTCTCCTTGTCTGTACACCAGACTGTACATCACCAATCACATGATCAAGTGAATGATCTTTATGGATTCTTGTATTTGGAGTAGAAGGAACTGGATATGTGGTAGTAATGTTGCTCATATCCACTTCTGTTTCATCACCAAAGAAATCAGCATGTGTGGCTTCAAGTGTAGCATTATCTCCCAAAGAAAACATGTCTGGTTCAGTTTGAGATCCATTTGACCTAGCAGTAGTAACTGTTGGACTAACAGTATTAATATTTAGAGCTACTATTATTAACATTTTTACTAGTAGATTAATACTTGGCCAGCATTATTAACATCTTGATACTGTTTACTTCTTTACTTACCACCTCATCAACCTTCTTTCTACATCACTAGAAGTTGTGGTTCCATCATTACTAGCATTCTTTGAAGAAGAATCAAATAGTAAACCATCTTTCCACAGTGGCATCAAAATGTAGTCTTAGCTAGATCACGTCTCCTTGCTAAATGACCTGCACCAATACTTTCTTCTGTACCTACAAAATCATTAGAGTTTGTACCTGCAACAACTGGCACATAATTCATTGATTTTGTTAGAACATCAATATCAAACAGCCACTTTGGTCCATCACCTGCAATAATAGGCTTATCCTCCAAGAACCTAATATGCAAGTTTTCTTCTACTTTCCTAGTTCTAATGTTTTATACCCTAAAAGCCTTACTATTCAATGAGTATCCAACAAAGAATCCTTCATCAAACTTTCCATCAAACTTGCCTAAATAATCTAAGGTATTAAGAATGGTATCATGACACCCAAATGGTCTCATGAAGCTTAGAGTAGGAGTTCTACCTTTAAACAGTTCATAAGGGGTCTTGTTATGAGGCTTAACTACTAATACCCTATTTTGCACATAGCAAGCAGTATTAACTGCTTCAGCCTAAAATGTAGTAGGTAACTTAGAGTCAGCTAACATGGTTTTAGCAGCCTCAATTAGTGTCATATTTCTTCTCTCAGCAACACCATTTTGCTGAGGAGTTCTAGCTATACTAAATTCCTTCTTAATGCCCTTCTTTTCATAAAACTCACTCATGACTCTATTTTTTTTTTTTTTTTTTTTTTTTTTTTTTATTTTTGAACTCTGTTCCATTGTCACATCTGATTATCTTTACTTTCTTATCAACTAGATTTTCTATCTCAGTTATAAAGCTCTTAAGAATGCCACTAGTCTCATCTTAGTTGCTAAAAAGAAAACCCAAGTAAATCTGCTATAATCATCAGTGACAACTAGACAATATTTCTTATTCATTAAGTTGCTCACAAAAGTTAGACTAAACAAGTCCATATGCAACATAAATAAAGGCTGAGTAATAGAGTTATGAATCTTGGACTTACAAAAGGCTTTGTGTTGCTTTCCCTTAAGGCAAGCAACACAAGTTTGGTCATTTTCAAAGCGTTTTATAGGTAAACCTCTCTCAAGATTTTCCTTAACAAGTTTATTAATAGTTTTAAAATTTACATGACCTAGCCTCCTATGCCATAACATTGATTCATCAAGTGTGGCCTTTGCAACAAGACAAGTTAAACTCTCTTTAGGAACAATATTCTTCATATCAACACTGTACATATTGTTCTTTCTAGGAACTTTAAGTAAAACCTGACTTTCATCAGCTAACTTAAAGTCAGGAGACAGAACAAAACATCCAGTGTCAGTAAAAAGAACACTGTTCTTTTTGTCACACATCTGTGAAACACTAAAAAGGTTAAACTGTAACTCCTTGACAAAGTACACATCCTCAAAATCAAGCTTACCAGTTTTAAGAGTTCCTTTACCAGTAATTTTCCCTCCTTTGGCTCCTCCCCTAAAGGTAACATATCCTCCATCAAATTCCTTGAAGTCTGAGAGATAGGACATGTTCCCTGTCATGTGCCTTGAGCATCCACTGTCAACATAGCCTTGATCTTCTTTTTGTGGATGACCCTGCACATAAAAATAAGGAAATTAGTTTCCTTTGGGGACCCAAGCCATCACTGACTTGGATCTGCCTCGTGCATCAATATAATTATGTCTCTTCAAAGTAATTAATGCATTATTAAGTTTGGTAGGTCTCCAAATCTAACATGCTGAGGCCTATTAGCATTAACCTGATTTGCCCTAACAGCATTAACTACTGCTAAATTTGGCCTAGCAGTATAAAATTTTCCCTTAGCAGTATTAACTTTTTGGCTAAAATTTTTGTTAGTTAATGTTGTTCTTATTTGATAGGGCCTCTTTACAGTTGATTGTGCTGATTTAGAAAAACGTGACATTGGTCTAGCACTATAAACTGTAGTTTTGGGATGAGCAGTATTAACAGGCCTAGCAGTATTAAGTGGTCTTAGGCCAGTTTTCATTAAAACTGCTCTTGGAACTATGTTCCTGTGAGCACTAGGGTGAGCCTGTTTAGCAGAATAATTGTAATTCACCCTTGTATAATTATTCCCAGATACCACTCTTTCACTTTGATGGTAATTGCAGTCACCTGCACATGGTCAAAACTTCCACATACAAAACATGCTTTATTGTACATCACAAAGTCACTTCCTAGCTGTTGGGACTTCTGATTATTCTAGTTTCTTTGATTTCCCCTAGGACTTTGTGACCTATACATTTCAGCATACTTAACTGGTTTCCTGACTGGTTTTTCTTATTATTTAGGTCTAACAAATTCTATCTTAGCAACAGTAAGAAAAATAGTTTTCTTCCCTAACTTATCATCTAACACCAACTCCTCAACTAATAAGGCATCAGGAGATTCCCTAACCTTATTATAAATATCTTCACTGACACTCTTACTAGTCTTAGGTCCATAGCCTTCAAACTCAGGTTGTTGGAACTCCTCTAGACCAGAGTTAGACAAATCAGGCTTTGGGGGTAAAAATAACCCTATATGGGGAGGTAGAACAACATTATAGCTTACAAACCTTATACCCTTTCTACTTTTATCAGTTATCTGACTCCTTGTTAATTTGTCTAGACTCTTAGAAGCATTATCAAAATTTTTAATTTTAAGTTGATTGCTTTCTTTTTCTTGCTTAAGCTTTTCTAACTGACTTTTAAGCATACTAATTTTTGAGTCTTTATATGAGATATCTCTTTTTAGAACAACAAGTTGCTCACAAAAAATAATCTCATTCTTTTTGTAAAAGGCAAGTTGCTCTTCACAACATGCTACCCTCTTTTTATAAGTAGCAAAATGAACTCATATTTTGTTAAACTCGATTCTAAATCAACCAAGTGAGTTTAAGAGTTTCAAAGCTTTTTAGACAGGTTTTTGAACAAGTTTTGTCATTATATACCTCAGACTCTGAAAAAGCCATAAGATCCATGTTTCTAGGGACTTCATCATCTACCATATAGCTCCAGTCAAAACCAGCTCCATCAATAGCCACCATGGCTTTAGAAGAAGTTTCTTCTACATTTATAGTCCTTCTAGAGCCCTTTTGGTTTTTTTCCCCCCCTTGATTCTTGTTCCTGCTATCTTGGTTCCTAGGTCCTCTACACTCCCTTGTAAAGTGTCCCATCTTGTGGCAGTTGAAACACTCCACCTTGGACTTGTCATATCCAGCTGTGTCACTCCCATTGATAGTGATATTTCTACCAGTTTTCTAGAAAAACCTTCTTGTCCTCATGCTTAGCAATGCTAACTGCCACTTCAAATCCATCTCTTCTAAGTCATCTTCATGGATTTTTTTCAAGGTCCTTATGTACAAGTTGAGACCCGTTTGGTTGACTGGCCAAAAATGCATAAACAGTGGCATTACTTAAGTTAGCAGTACTAACTTGAGTACTAGCAGTGCTAACTTGAGTGCTAGCAGGGCTAACTTGAGTGTTAGCAGTACTAACTCCATAAGCAGTATTAACTTCATTAGTACTGCTAGGAGATGACACAAAAGCCATGTTCTGAGAACTTGAGCTTGAGCTTGAGCTTGCAGTTCCTTTAACCTCTTGTTCAACAATCTTGAAATTGTTGTAGAGATCATCAAAGCTCATTGTGTCTAGATCGTTTATTCCTCCAGACCATAATATGAGTATTCCACTCAGAAGGCAGACATCTTAAAAATTTCAAATTGAGACTTCTTGTGAAATATTTTCACCCAAGATAGCCAGCTGACTTATAATCTTCTGAAGCCTGTTAAAAATAAAGTCAAGAGACTCTGTGCTTGGAGCACTAAAGTTCTTATACATTTGCTTCAGAAGAGTCTTTTGAGTCTTCTTTGTGGCTTCATTACCACCAAATCTTGTTTGTATAGCAGCAAACAAAGTCTTAGCATCCTTGTACTGATTAAATGTCATTAGATGTTCATTAGGAAGTGCCATCAGTAACATACTTCTTGCCTTCATATCATTCTTCTTTTGAACCTTTTCTTCAGTAGTTATAAGACCTGGTATTAGTGTAGTTGAGTTACCATCAACATTTGTTGTTGTTTGAGCTGCTGGTTTGAATGAGTTTCCATTCTCTATGGCATCTCATAGAGCATAGTCTTGTACTTGAAAGTATTGCTCAATCCTTAGCCTCCACATATCATATTCACCCTGTTTGAGAATGGGCAACTTTGCAGTAGTAGTGGTTTGTGCAGTTTCTAGATCCATCTCTTCCTTGTGAGTAGAGGGTTCTTCTTGTTAGTTTCTTCTAGATCAAAGTTTTAGAACACAGGCTCTGATACCACTTGTTGATCCCAACTTAAGATCGCTTCTTTAGCTTGTAAATGTTAAGTTACTTTGGATAAATAAAAAACAACCATGGTAGAAACTTTGTGAATACTAAAAAGTATGCAAAATCTACTCTTTAATACTTAGAAGAATATTAATAAAACAGTAAATTGTATGAACAATGATATTACTGAAAAACTTCAATATTATTATTATCAATAATACGAGTACTCTGTGTAGTAATAGGGTTTACAACCTTGAAGCTATATATCAAAAACATCTATGTAACACTATAACATATGATCTCCTTTTATACACTAAGAAGTCCTTTACAAGATAACTACAAATCTTCTATAATTCTAATCTTATACGTATCTTTCTAACTATATAAGATATACACTGAATAAGTCAATACAAATCTCTTGACACGTCTTTATCACTTTAGCAGTCTTAATCTTCATCCAGCAGTCTTAAGTCCTTCAGCAGTCTTAAGTTAGTATTGGCAGTACTAACTTAATACATTGGGGGTCACTCTTTGGAGAGAGTCAATACTAAAGATTTGGGTCGTATTACATTTTGGGAACATTTGTTATAAACTGAAATCTTTACTTATATTGTCGAACATTTTGAAGCCATGAGCTTATGTAATGAACAAGTATTTTGTTAATCCAATGTATCTTTTTAAAACGACACGTTTAGTGGTCGTTCTCATATCTTGTGCTATTGATCTAAGAAGTAACGCCCTCGGATATTCAATATTCCGCTGCTACCCAGATTTGGAGGTGTTACAACAATAATGAGTACTATGAATTTAGATGGAGTAACTTGTTTAAATGGGTAAATTTTTAGGATTACACTCAAAAAGCCTATACATGTTGTTTTATTAACTAACTACACTGGTTAGTTAAATCCCCGTATAAACCCTTCGTTTACTCTCATCTTAAGAGTAAGATACCCCTAGAAAAACCAATAGAGCCAATCCTTTAGGAATTACACCAACTATCTGTTTTGTTACACCTTTACACCTTAGCCTACCCTGTTAGATTATGTCCATTTATCAGTTGCTAGTTGCTTAAAGTGTAAAGTATGTATTTCCCGAGTCTTATGTCAATTTTCTATCTTTGGTACGGTTGGGAAGAAATTTGCACATTGCAAATGGGAATGCATAAAGTAGTCAAAACTCATGTATTTCTACTACCAACACAATTATTGGTACTTCCGAAGAATGATGAATCACTGAAGGAATTATCCGGAGTTATTATGATCGTGAAGATGGTGAAATTACACTGAGTTTCGTAGTATAGTATAGTAAAAAAAATCAAAAAAAAATTAGAAAAAAATCGCAACAAAAAAGAGAAGGAAAGTTTAAAGATAATCGTTTCGCAAAAGCTTAGACCGAAGGAATTATATGAAGGATCGATTATTCATTGATACGTCTTATAAGTCAACGATGTAGAGTATTGTATAAAGTGGTAGATATCGCCACTTGTCTTGTAAAAGTATGTAAAGTATGGGATGATTGGGAAGTTGACCGTTACGGGAACGCCAACTCAGGTTGTTGTTTTTGATCTATGATCAAGACGTTTGTAAATAGTTGTGTCTTTATCATGGTAACGGTCGGGAAAAAGTGTCTAGCAACTTATATCTTGGACCTAGTCTATTTGTTTCGTAATTTTTATTTAACGACAATTTTATTCCGTTTCCTAATCATTAACCATGGGTTTAACGCGAATGAGGATGTATACGAGCATGCATGTCTATTCCATCGTTACGGCCATGTATGCATGTCTCAGCTGCCTTGTTGGTTTATTACTATTGGTGAAAGTTAGAAGATCCCTACCCTATATCATTCTTCATCCTAACCCTTGGTTAAACTCGAATGAGGATGTGATCGAACACACATGTCTATTC
>BQNB010099816.1:0-24843 GCA_026074375.1 Tanacetum coccineum | reverse complement strand
TTTATGAGTAATATAGATGTGCTAAATTGATCTTTTATGGTTTTATAATATCATAAAATAGCGAGAATATTATGTTATTTGATGTTCTAGCAATAACAAACAAGCCTTATATATGCGCCAATATTCACATTCGATAAGAATCACTTCGTGAACACGTTTTTTTCTTCCTGGAATCACACAAATCCGAGCTCGACACGCTGTTCAATGGCTTGATATGAAGGAAGACCAACTATGCAAACCAAGTCGTTTACACTCTGCTACCGAGCAACTCAAGATTCAAGAACAACGGACTTATGGAAGTCGACTCTCGTTCTTTGGCTCAACGTACCTATGATGACCGAACAAAAAGGAGTTTTGGTACTTATAAATTTCGAAATTGTAACCAAGAATTAAAATCCTAGTGAAAAGAAAATTACTAAAAATGAGAATGAGTATATAAAGTTTTTATATGAGGCACGTGAGCAGGAAATACATGATGGGGGTTGATTAGTTAGGAGCGTTTTCACGTGTTAATATGGGACACACCCTACGCTCCTCATTTGTCTTTTCAGTTATCTTTTTATTATTTATATGATAGCTACTCGATAGTCCCATTTGTTTTATGTAAATTTGACCCGAACTATAAAGCCTTTTAAGTTAAATATATGATACTTTCTTTATATTCATAATCATAAACATGTCTAATTATTTTGACACTGTCTAGCTAGCTTGATAGAATGAGCAACCAAAGCTGGTGAAAAAAAATCGGTTACAACCGGTTTCCGGTTTTTAGAAAACCGGTTTTTCTAATAACCGGTTTCGGTTTTTTCGATTTTTCCGAAATCGGTTTTTTTCGGTTATAAATGTTTGGAATCGGTTTTTATACCGGTTCGGTTTTTTTCGGAATTTAAAACTTCGAACATTTATTTAATAAACTTGTTAATTATCAAACATTTAATTAAACAAATACACCGGAAACATATTAAACAAATACAATAATATCTTTTTATTCCGTAGTTATAGAAACACCATATTTATAATCACGAAAACCATCAATAATATCTTTTTTAGCCGTTTCCCATAATTTAAATGCATCACTTCTAAGAGTAGTACGACTTACATGTTGATACCGCGGTTATAGCCTTCTTTTGATGATCTCCGTAAGCTTGACGTTGTCGAAGTGGTTGAATGGAAGCGCTTGTTGAATGACAAACTTCGTAAAATCAAGTCGACCCGCATCATTATCAAATATAAAAACTTGACCATCCGCACCAATAGTACCTTGTGACGTATCATTTTGGTTAACCGAACTACAACCGCTCTTATGAGTCCTTAGCGTAGTGTTAGACGTGGGGTTATAAAATTTCGAACATTTCTTGCAATGCGCCTTTTCCACCCCATCAATCATAACACACAAATCCTAATTAGACCAAACATCTCTTTTTCTCGTAGTTGGTCTAATTTGCACAACATCATCATTTGTGTAAACTTTTCGTACATGTAACACCCCCGAAATTTCAACAACGCAGCGGAATACCACTATGGGTACTTCATAGTCCATACACACAAGTCACAGAAAACGACCTCAAAAGAGACGTTTAATAAAATGCCACATTCAATTTAATTAAAAATGTCAGAGTTAAATAGGTTTCATTTATAATGTATTAGAAAACATTGTCAAAACGTTTGTCAAATAGTATTCAAGTTATTAAGCCTTCAAAAATATATATCCGCGCGACTCGAATGCTCCCAATGCTCCACTAGCAAAATAGTAACCTGAAAATACATGCTAAAACGTCAACAATAATGTTGGTGAATTCATAGGTTTAAGTAAAAAGTAGTATTGAAATAATTTAAGAAATATTTTAGAAGAAAAGTAGCGTTACAACATTTAAAAGTGTTATTTCCGAAATCCATCCGAAATCCAAGTAGTGATTTAATAAATCTAGTAATGTTCAGTAGTGGACCACAAGATCGAAGTAATGGTGGACTAAGTACGTATTCCGAAGTCCAAAACAAGTAAGGTAGACAAGGGAAACACATTCACCAAGTCTAAATATATAACAGGTATTATTGCACTAAGCTCATGACCCCGAAGCCTTAACTAGATTTGTGCCCCAATCAGAATATAGGATGCTTGCCAACAACCTAACACCTCTCAATGTTAAATGCACCCGATCAAACTAGTGACCCAAGTAAGGTGGGGATTGTCAATCCCGATAGATCTATCCACAACACTCGCGCTTACTACAATAGCAATTAACGGTTCATGATAAGTAGGGACTTCACGGCAATAAGGTAACTTAGCAATAATATTCAGGCAGTAATCTGGATAGCATACACTTTGTAAACACTTGTGTCCGTAGTAAAACAATCATGTCTAAAATTCACGGTTTCAAATATAGGTATTCACGATCTCAAATCATGTAGTAAACAAATCAAACTTAGTAAAAATAATCATGTAACGCTTACGTATAGAAATCAATAAGTTTATGTAGTAAAACGAGCACGTATTCTCACCCCGAAAACAGTTTAAGAAAACCATTAAAAGAGAAAAGGTGGGGCTATGAACTCACCTTAGAAGTGAAGTGAAGAATAAGTCGAGTGAATGAATGAAAACGCGTCACGGAAATATCCGAAAGCAACCTAAGTAGATATCGGTCGTATAAGTACTAAGTACTAATAACATATATAATTCTATATAGCTACATCACCATCTAATTGTGTTTGTGAAATAATGTTTAAATCGCATTTGATAAATAATAATCATGTATTTGAACTCGTATAATCGCGTAACTAGTTTAATCGCCTTTGTAAAATAACATTTATAAAGTTTAAAACAAGTATAAATATTATTTAAGTGATTCCAAAATGTTTCGCAAAAATTTATAAAAAAATCTGAAACTAGATAGATCTTCTAGCCTTTGTGGTTGTATAGTACTTATGTAATCACAAGTATATACGTGAGAGACTCTAACAATTGTTTATGCGGAAACTAAACAATACAGAATAAAGAAGAACAAATATAAATAATGATCCTCTATGGATCTCTCTATTGATAATAAAATGTTTTTGTAATTCGTAATCGGTGCCAAAACCTAATGCTAAAGGTTTCTTTTATAGAGAAGAAACCCTAAATTGCTAAACAAGATTCCTAAAATTGCGTAAGAGATATACATCAATCTCTTCCTAAAATTGCGTAATATCAATCTCTTCCTAATTTATCTCATTCCTATATTAATGAGATAACCTTAATTACATTAATCACATCTATAAATAAGATCAGCAGATTCTATCTCTGTCAGCAGAAACGAGAACATGACCAGCAGAAACATAATCAGCAGGAACGACTTAATGCCATCAGCAGAAATGAATATCTCTAACAGCAGAAACAACACTTAGTCATTTTTCAATTATTCCCAACAATCCTCCCCTAAACTTGGTTTTGACTCCGTTAATTCCAAGTTTCTAGATAGATCTTCTCGAAGCAAGAGGATTGAGGAGCAGCAGAAACAACGTAAGCAGCAGCATCATAAACTCAACAAGCAGCAGAAACTGTAGAAGCCACAGCATCAAATGAAACAGCACGAACTCGATGAACAGCAGAATCAACTGAGGCAGCAACATCAAAGAACAGCAGCTTCCAGTCAATTGTAGCAACATTAAAGGAGATTTGATAAGCCTTTTACCAGTAGCTACTCACTCTGTGGGCTAGTTGATACTTTGGTGTAACAAACCCCTGGGTAACAAAAACCAGTTCCAATTCTTCGAACATGAATCAGTGGTGGAATTGGAATACCCTAACAGTTTTTGGCCAAACCGTCACAGCATTACAACGGGATTTGACCGTCTTTACCTGTGGCCGTTTGCTTTTTCCAGGGGGGGGGGTGGGGGGGGGGGGTGAATAGACAACTCTTCTTACACAGAGTAATTATGGTGAGTCGATAACCATACCATTTTTAGTAAATTGCAAACTATCAACGGATTGAGAAAGTCTTACATGAGCCGTTTGCTATGGACTAGCACTTTCATCAAGAATATGGAGTGAAACCTCCAGTTTGGTAACCTGGCAACCATCAACGGATTTGATAAAGTCTTTACCAAGAGCCTTACCCTCTTGGACTAGCCACTCTTCGTTGCAAGAACATGGTGAGTGAAGGCCATAGGATTTTTAGCAAACCCTTACAGCTATCAACGGATTTGAGTTACACACCAAAGCCGTTTGCAATGGTGAGCGCTCTTTCTTGGGTGTTAGCTATTGGTGAGCTGAAAAAACATTGTGTCGTGCAGTGCAAGCACTTAACACCAAAGTTATACAACACTATCTCTAAGAGTACAACACTATCTCTAAGAGTACATATGTTTTTTTTAAATTAATGCAACTAAACTATTGAAGCAAATACAAACATAAACACAGAGGCAACTTACAGAGGAGTAGATGCAAGACATTCATATGATTGCCGTTAAGCAGTTCTGATAATATTACCAGCAAAAACACCTCCCGACAGTATGTCGGGTGGAAATATGAGCTTGTGACGTAACAGACAAGATATCAATAAAAACATAATGTTCCAGACAGTGTTGACACCGGTTAGGATAGATCTTAACCACAAACTTATTACACCGTCTTCCATTTGTTAAATCCAGGACATGAACAGAGCTCTTGGGATACATTGTTACACCAGCATGAATGGAGACTACCACCAGAAACCAAGTGACTAGTGGCAGAGACCAACCAACCAGCAATATCAAACTGAGCACAGCAGAAACTAAGTTGAGCAGCAGAAAACAGGTTACTACCAGCAGAATAAGTCAGCTGCAGGACTTGATACTACCAGCCACAAACCAGTTCAGCAGCATAAATAGGGATGTATTGGCAGCATAAACAAAACTCCAGCTGCTGAATGTATTCAGCAGCAGAAAGAGGTCAAACCAACAACAATAACCATGCAGTACAGCAGGAACACCAACACCCTTTCTGCAGAAATGAATCCACAGCAGAAATTATGGCCTCCGCATGAACACGGAACCAGCTGCATAATCCATAGCTACCAGCAGAAACAAAGCATCCAACAGAAAGGATAATACCAGCAGAATCATAGTACTACCAGCAGAGACCAACCTGTCAGCAGGAATATTGTACAACTAGCAGCAGTATTGACAGACCTGCAATCACAGGAAAATAATATCCCACAAGAAACCCTATATACCTGCCGAAAAAGTTAGAATGTACAGTATACAACAACAAGCCTCCCCTTATGCTTAAACCTCCCCTTAATTCACGAAAGAGGGATTCACCATTCCAATATGGACCACCAGATACTCAAATCTCGGTCCATCAAATGTCTTGGTCAGTAAATCAGCCACATTATCATCGGTGTGAATCTTCAACACCTGTATCAAGTTCTTTTCATTGGCATCTCTGATAGAGTGTTGCCTAATCTCAATATGCTGGTACTTTGATGAAAGACTGGGTTCATTCACAATGATTATGGTGCTCTAGTTGTTCTATGAAGATTTTGGTATTCATGAGTTGATCATAATCCGCAACTGGTTCCGAATCCAGAGAGAATACCTGTGCAAAACAGCTAGCAGCAGCAACATACTCGGGATTCTGTTGAAGGAAGTAGACACAATAGTTGCTTCTTGCACTGCCAGGAAATTAACTTCTTCCCAGAAATTGACATCCACTGTAGTGGATTTCCTATCACCATGAGATACCAGCATACATCACGATTCACTGTAGGCTTCCAACTGAAAAGGAGGAATCTTTTAGTGGTACACAAAGCCTAATTTTGGTTGCCCTTTTAGATACTTGAAAATTTTCTTGACGGCATTCAGATGAGAGGTCAGTGGTGTAACTTGATGTCTGGAACAAGCACTAACTGCAAACATTATGTCAGGTCTTGAAGCTGTGAGATACATAAGTGAACCAATCATCGATCTGTACAAATGTACATTAACTGGTGGATCAGTTTCATCTTTCAATTTCGTCTTAGCAGGCATCATAGGTGTTGTTGCAGTTCTTACACGATTCCAATGTCAAACTTTGGAAGCATGTCTATAAATACTTGTCTTGGCTGATAAAAATACCATCAGGCAACTGTTTCACCTGTAGACCTAAGAAGAAACTCATCTCTCTCATATCACTCATTTCAAATTCTCCTTTCATCAACACCTCAAATTCTTCACACCAGGTTTTATTGGTTGACCCAAAAATGATGTCATCCACATAAACCTGTACCAAAAGTATATCCCTGGAATCTTTCTTGATGAACAGTGTCTTGTCTATAGTACCTCTTCTATAATTGTGTTGTAACAGAAAAGCAGACAATCTTGCATACCAGGCTCTAGGTGCTTGATGAAGTCCATACAAAGCTTTAACCACTCTGTACACATGCTTTGGGAAGTAAGGATCTTCAAAGCCTTTAGGCTGAGTGACATACACTTCTTCTTCAATTTCTCCATAGAGAAAGGCACTCTTAACATCCATCTGATATACCAGAAAGCCCATATAAGAAGCAAAGGCCAAAAACAGTCTGATTGCCTCTAGTCTGGCCACTGGTGCAAAGACCTCATCATAATCAATGCCCTCCTCTTGTCGGTGTCCCTGTGCAACTAACCTTGCTTTATTCCTTACAACTATTCCTCTGGCATCCCTCTTGTTCTTCAAAATCCATTTTGTCCCTATTGCATTCTTGCCAGCAGGTAAAGGGACAAGTGTCCATACTTTCTGGTTGATGAATTGTTGCATCTCTTCTTGCATAGCAGCAACCCAATCAGGATCCTCAAGTGCTTTAGTTATACTAGTTGGTTCTAACTGAGAAAGGAAGCAACCAAACAGACAATGAAGTTGATCTGTATGATTGGTCCTTTGTTGATCTTGAATATATCCAATGAAAGCACTTTCACCAAACTTGGATTTTTGAGCTCTGCTTCTTGTCAGAACTGGAGAAGCGAGATCACCAAGAATCTGTGACTGAGGATGAATTGTATTCACCCTTCTTGTAGGAACTGGATTTACGTCAACAACAGGTGCTAAATTTGTAAGAGTAGCACTAAAGTCATCATCATAAGAGGAAGATGTGAAGATGCCAGATGAGAGTTGATCCATGCACACATCAGAAGGGACGGGAAATCGTGTAGTGTTTTCACTTGAGCCCAATGGTTGACCAGGAGGAAGTGTAGCTAACATAATGTACAGGATTGTGAAGTAGCAGAAACATATGTAATGACAGCAGGATTGCCCTTACCAGCTGGTTCTCATTAGACTGAAGTTGAGAACTACAGCAGATACCACCAGCAGGATCACTACAGCTAGGTTGTGAACTACCGCAGATTACGACTATAGCTGGAAACATTGCCAGCAGGATCCTATCTGTTAGAAAACACCTTGGGTTTCGAATTTCAGCTTCAGCTTGACTTAGTATTTCTGCTGTTTCTTGTGAGAACAAATAACCATATCGTGCAGCTGCGTCCTTGGCTTCATATTCTTGTCTTTGAAGCTTAGCAAGCTCTTCTGCATAATCTGCATTGCGTTCCATAACACTAGGACCATTGCTTGATGAAGGACCTGCAAAACTGTTAGAAGGAAATGAAGGAACCACTATCACTTGTTCATCCACTTCTGAATCTGAGTCAGTATCTTGTGTACCTGCATTTATGTTAGTTTCTTGAGTACCTGCAGGTTTGTTAGTTTTAAAACGAGTATAACCTAGTGAATCAGTTAAATAGTCAAGGTCAAGTTTACCACTCATGACAATTCCTGATTATTGGGTTTATCTTCTAAAAATCTCAGATTCAAGGTCTCCTCTACCCTCTTGGTAGATAAATTATAAACCCTATAGGCCTTGCTATTTGGAGCATAACCAACAAGATAACCTTCATCAGCTTTACCCTCAAATTTTCCCAAATAGTCACTTGTATTAAGGATAGTTATGACACCCAAAGGTTTAAGATCGACCTATCTGTGGAACCTTCCCAGATATCAATTATCATAAGGTGTTTTATTTATAGGGGATTAGTTAATAGACACCCTGTTTAAATACATAGCAAGCCGTGACTAACAGTAAGTCCAAAAACTGGTAGGTAATTAGTGTCCGCAACATGGTTCTAGCAGCCTCTATAAGAGTCCTATTTTTCCTCTCAGCAACCCCATTCTGCTGTGGGGTTCTGGGATTACTATAGTCCCTTTTAATTCCCTTTTCCCCACAGAGTTCAATAAGTTTTGCATTTTTGAACTCTGTCCCATTATCACACCTTATTCCTTTAACCTTTTTATTTAGCTGGTTTTCTATTAAGGAAATAAATTCTTTAAGGACATAAAATGTTTCATCCTTAGTACTCAAGTAGAAAGTCCAAGTAAACCTGCTAAAGTCATCAGTAACCACTAAGGAGTAGTACTTCTGGTCAATACTCCTTATATTGGTAGGACCAAAAAGGTCCATATGCAGTAATTGCAGAGTTTCAGTAATAAGTCTCTCAGCAGAAATATGCTTGTAAGAAGCCTTATGTTGCTTTCCTTTGTTGCAGGCAACACAGTTGTGTTCATTGGTGAACACCTTGAGAGGTAACCCATCAACCAGACCTTCCTTAGCTAACTTGTTGATTGTTTTGAAGTTCACATGAGCCATCCTTCTGTGCCATCTGGTGGATTCATCCGAGGATGCTTTTGCTACTAAACAAGTAACATTTTGTTCTGGTTGTAGTTCAGAGATGTTGAAGGTGTAGAGATCACGTTCCCTAGGAATTCTGAGTACCACCTGACTTTCATCAGGTAATTGGAATTCTTCTGTAAGCACCAAACAATCAGTGTCTGTGAAGAGAACTTTGTTCTTTTTATCACAAATTTGTGATACAGAGAACAAGTTAAAGTGTTGCAGCTCTTCAACATAGTAGACATTTTCAAAGTCAAGCTTTGATGTCCTTATGGTGCCTTTTCCTGATATTCTACCATCTCCACCTCCAAATTTGACAATGCCTCCCTTGACCTGCACAAAATCATCAAGCTTCTCCTTGTTTCCTGTCATACTTCTTGAGCAACCACTGTCAACTATACCTATGTCATTATCTGTACTAGGATCACCCTACAAATCATACAACAAAAATATTAGTACACTTGAGAGACCCAAGCCAGTTCTGACTTGAGCCTGCCTTGTGGATCATTAAGTGTGAAACCATGTGGATTGATGAGATCCACCATTACTCTTGGACCCCCAAAAATGTGGTCTTTTATTCCTCCAAGAGTAACCTGCTGAGGTCTTAACAGCAGTACCCCATCGTCCCTCATTCATATACATAGGGTCATATAATTCAGGCCAATACATATTATTAAAATATACAGATGATGGTCTGAAATATGGTCTAGCAGCAGGATTAAGCCAACCAGCAGAAACTGGTCTACCAGCAGAAACAGGTGCTGGTCTTTTAGACCAACCAGCAGGATTAGATTGAGCAGCGGCAAGATGTGCTGCCTGTCCAACCCTTCCAGTAGGATTTGGTCTACCAGCAGAATTGACTGCTGGTCTGTTTCTACTAGCAGCAGGATCAGATCCACCAGCAGTAACAGATGCTGACGAATTCCTACTACCAGCAGGAACAGATGCTGCTTTAGATTTACAAGGGACAGAATCTACACAATTATAAAAGTCACAATCTTTAATCAAATGCAATTTACTACCACAAACAAAACATTTCTTAACACGCACAGAATTGTTTTTACACACATTCCTATTGTTCATTCCACTTTTATTACAAAAAATCCTAGGAGATTTTACATTCTCCAAACAAGAAAAACTAGGACTGCCAGCAGTGGAATTTGGGTCTTCAACATCAGACTCTGGCAAAGTCTTGATATCAACAGCAGGTGGGAAGTCTTTGGTCTTGGTCTTGAGGCTTGAATCACAGGATGCATAGGTCTCTGAGTCTGAAGACTTGTCACTGTTATCACAAGAGACAAAGTCATTAGATTCTGAAAGAGTTTCAGAAGTTTTATTATTCTATGTCAGACTTGTATGGGATGGGCATATAAGTTCCAGTTATGGAGGGAGGAACTGCATGCATCTCCCCAGCCTTGACAAACCTTGAGTAAAGAGGTTTAACCTCCTCCTCAACAGGTTCTGGGTACATGACACTAGGTGTAGACAAATCAAACACTTCGTCTTCTCCAAAGTACTCTTTAAATCCTAGACCAATTTTAGTTCTTGTAGACATAGAGCTATTTATCAACTTGTTCAAGTTCTTGGAAGACTCCTTCCACTTTTCAAATCTAGCTAATGTCGCTTCATACTTAACTTCCCATTCTTTCTTTTCTTTTTGTGCCTGATCATGTAATTTTTCAGTATAACTCAGTGTGTTAGTGGTGTTTTCTAGATTAGCAGATAAAATCCTAATCTTTTCTTCTAATGCAATCTGAGTTTTATGGTACCAATCTTTTTGTGATTCTAATGTTTTAACAGCATTCTGATATGCCTGAACTTTAATGTAACAATCATTATACAATCTATCAAGATTATTATACATATTATTAAGATCATTAATTTTAGAATCACAACCAAGGGGACAATTTTGTACCTTAGGAGAAATCCCCATCATAGCAAACTCAGCAGCAGCATCAGAAACACCAGTATCAGCATGAAGTCCAGCCATCATCCCATATACCTTCTCAACCTCACCAGTCTTGTTTTCTGCCGCATGATCCGACCAATTCACCATGGAATCAACTGAGACCAAAGCTTTTGGTTCGTCTGTTTTAACTTCTGTGACTTTAAAAGCAGAATACCTGGCCTTATCATCAACTGTCTTCACATTACACTCCCTAGCAAAATGTCCCAATTGAAGACATTTGTAGCATCTAACCTTCCTTCTGTCAAATCTGGCAGGTTGCTGATTGTTATAGTTCATCTTTCGTCCTGCCTTCTTCTCAAATCTGTTAATCCTCAAGGAGAGCATAGCCATTTGCCACTTTAAGTCCAATTCTTCCATCTCCAACTGATCAACCTGGTCAAAGTCTTCATAGATCATATCTTGATCTGGTTCATTCTCAGCAACAAAAGAATGCAAAACACATTCCATTATGTTGTCAGAACGACCAGATGTCTGAGAAACTGATGAAACAATATTCTGCTGATCAGAATAAGTAGACTTTGAGCGAGAGCTGGCAGCTCCAATGAAAGCAGAATGAGTGGGAGCAGCAGCAGCTTTCACACCATAACTATGACCAATTCTGACATCAAGTTCAAGTGACCTTAGTTTGTTATACAGGTCATCAAAGCTCATTGATTCAAGGCCACCTCTTGTTTTTAATGCCAAGGCAACTTGTGACCACGAAGAGGGAAGTGCTCTTAGAAACTTCAGGTTGATGTCATCATTGTCTGGCCTTGCCTGCACTTGATTCAACTGGCTCAGAATCTTCTGAAACCTGTCATAGCCCTTGTGTAAGCCTTCTTCTTCTGTCACAGAGAATTCTGTAAACTGCTGTTTGAGCATGGTCTTCCTCATCTTCTTCGATTCTTCATTCCCACCAAACCTAGCCTTAACTGCTATCCAAATATCCCTTGCATCATCATAATGATGAAAATCGGGCATATGATCTTCAGGTAGAGCCTGAAGCAACAAGGTTCTCACCTTATTCTCCCTTTGTACAGCAACATGCTCATCAAGAGAGACAGGAGGATGAACAATTGTATTTCCTTTCGCATCTTTTCCCAACCTCTTTGGACTGTTCCCTTGCTGAACAATCCTCCAAAGATTATGATCAGCATTCTGTATCCAGTACTCCATCTTCATAGCCCATATCTCATATTTGTCCTTCTCCAGATAAGGAAATTTTGCATTGTTGGCAGAGATAGAGGCTGTTTGGAAATGTTGGAACTGTTGTGACTGGACATTATTAGGGTACTGTTGACCAGTTTGGTTGGTCTGAGTAGGTTGAGTCTGTTGAAAGTGAACAGCAGGTTGTGAGAATACAGGTTGATTTGGTTGTGAGAAAGCAGGTTGAGTGAATGTAGGCATTTGTTGTGAGGGTTCAGGTATGAATGATTCCGAGGTATCATCTTGAGTGAATGACGGTGAAGCAGATGGATTAGGGTTAGGATAAGTGAAAGTTGATTGAGTAGGTATAGACGGCATGGGTTCTGACATAGTTAATTGGTTAAAGAAACAAAGTTTTGTTGTGGTAACGAGTGATTCTTCTTTATCAGAGGCTCTCTCCAGGCTCTGATACCACTTGTTAGGATCTGGTACTAGATAGATCTTCTAGCCTTTGTGGTTGTATAGTACTTATGTAATCACAAGCATATACGTGAGAGACTCTAGCAAATGTTTAGGCGGAAACTAAACAATTCAATAAAGAAGAACAACTATATGAACAACGATCCTCTATGGATCTTTCTATTGATAATAAATTGTTTTTCTAATTTGCAATCGGTGCCAAACCCTAATGCTAAAGGTTTCTTTTATAGAGAAGAAACCCTAAATTGGTCAACAAGAAAACTAAAATCTCGTAAGAGATATACATCAATATCAATCTCTTCCTAATTTATCTCATTCCTATATTAATGAGATAATACTAGAATATAACTATAATTCCTTAATTACATTAATTACGTCTATAATTAACAATCAGCAGATTCTATCTCTGTCAGCAGGAACGAGAACATGACCAGCAGAAACATAATCAGCAGGAACGCTACTTGAACTGCCAGCAGGAACGACTTAATGCCATCAGCAGAAACGAAAATCTCTACCAGCAGAAACGACACTTAGTCGTCTTCAATTATTCCCAACAGTTGGCGACAACGACGAAGATGAGGTGCAGGAAGTTCAACGACCAGAGGGCGGGGACAAAGCGAAAGCTGTTGGAAAAAAGAAAGGGTCAAAAGCGTCAGGATCGTCAATTGTAAATGAGGATGCATTGGCTAGGTTGATGGTAACCGAGATGATAACTCAGGAGAAAGAAGAACGCTTAGCATTTTTAGAGATCAAAAGGAGGGAGGTGGAATGTCATGAACGAGATATTGAACAACAAGACATGATGTTTTATCTCCAGCCATATGATCACTTGATCGGGGACCAGCGAAACGCAATGGAGGAAACAAGGGCAAATATTAAGGCGAAGTATAATTTGCAGTATTAGTTTACGTTTAAGTTTTTTTATTTATCTTTGTATCGTATCGCTTTTATTTATCTATGTATTGTTTATGTTTTTAATGTATGAATAAAAGTTTTTAATTTAGTTTACGTTTTTCTTAATTTTGTATGTTTACGTTTACTTTCATATTTACGTTTTTGGTTTATGAATGAGAGTAATTAAATAAAAAAATAGTGGGTAAGGTGAGTTTGGTGGGTAAGGTGAGTTGTTATTAAGTGTGTTTGGTGAGTGATAAAGTTGGAGAGAAAAAACTGATGTGGCGATGTTGTGTCAGGTGAAAACATCACCACCAATCCATCTAGCCTTATATGTGTTATTGGTATTTTGTAGTTTTATGCTTCAATTTAGATATATATGATATAGAGTTCTCTTATGCGTCCTTCAAATAGTGAGCGGTGACTAGTGAGTATTGACGATCAAAGCTATCTTTATCACTTATATCAAAAGAGAAATCATTTGCACACTCTGTTTGTTATTAGGATACTTTAAATTGTGCCCAATAAAAAGAGTATACAAGTACACAATATTAATAAACCCATTATGTTAGCGTTGATGAGCATTCGTTCTTCTATAGGAAGCACGTAACTTTTATGGTGGCAGCGATGTGGGATTAGATATCATAATAATAAAACCTTACAATAATTGGGGGAGCTCGGGTATAAAATTTATTGCCACCCGTCCGGCCCGACCCGATTCGTCACCGACGGGTTAAATATTTAATGTCTTGTCAACCCGGTTGCATTAAATGCGAAGTCCGACCCATGGTTAGTTGGAGCTCCTTTTGATACAAGTATAGTGTGTGTGTCTATCTCTCTTTTTCTCTTTCATCTTGGCTAAAGTCTCTATCTCTTTATTTCTCTTAGATCTTAACAAAAACTATAGCACTACGCCTATTTTTTCTTCCACATATCTCACTTTCATTCATCTCCCTCAGAAAAAGACACACATGAACCAGATTACTTTCTTCTCTCTGTTGCCCAAAGAAACATCCTTAAAAGAAGCAGTGCTTGCAGTTACAGAATCCAGAAATGTGGGCATGTTATTTTTGGGTTGGTATGAAAAGTATACATGGAATTGGTGCCTACAGACTGTTTGATGAAAGTTTTGTGAGAATGGGGTCTTTGGTAAGTTTTTTGTTTCTTTTTAATCAACCTCTTTAATTTTTTTTATATTTCAATTTATGCATGTGTTTGATTGAGGGATTAGACTTACATTTGGTTCAGTATTGGAAATACGAGGCTATTGATCCCCCGGTGTGTTGTTTTATATTTATAGGCCTCTTTATAGTAGTTTGTGTTTTAATGCTATGAGAGTGTTTAGGATTGTATGATATATCTGTTATAAACTGATGCGGATAAGAACCTTAGAAAATAGGAACTTGAAGAATTAGTGTTTGGCAGTGTTGTAAATATCGCTCGGCGGTACCTTGGCGGTCGACCCCCTTTAAGCGATATATCGGTCTTGGCGGCGATATATCGGTTTCTCGGCGGAGACCCTAAATTATAAAGGAATTCTGCAAAAAATATATATATATTTATAAGTTTTTTAATATTCTTATTATTTTTAACTATATATCTTATGTATATGTTGTAAAATATACATTATGTGTGGTTTTAATTCAGTTTTGTATACTTTTATTAAATCACGATCAAGAAAATCAGAATACCCAAAAAAAAAAACCCAAAAATCGGCCGATTTTGACCGATTTTGACCAAAACCGATTTTTTACCGATAAGTGAAAAAACGTATCGGTTGACCACCGATAAGCGATATATCAGTGATATATCGGCCGCCAAGGCCGATATTTACAACACTGGTGTTTGGATTTGCTTATTGTGTATAGAAATGTAGAAAAATGCAGTTTTGTTATCTTTTTTTATCAAATAGATTGAAAAAAGCATGTCTCCCATTGCTTAATGAAAACTGATTATTTTGCCCAAAGAAGATTCAGAGACACCTGCATAGATATGCCAAATTGGTTTTTGTTAAATTTTAAAATTTGTACATGACTAATCGCGTTGATATCTCATTACAGTTTATTAACGATGATATGCTGATGCTTACCGCATCCTTTGGTGATTTTGCGGTAATGGTTGTGGTAACGGCTGATTGCTTTATATGTGGGTGGCTATTTTGCATTCCTCGGAACAGATTATCGTCGGGTTTTCGTTTAAGCCTATTTTGGGGCTTATATTTGATAATCTCATTTCTTTCCGGCTAATTATTATTATTCGGCTTATGAAAAACATAAGCGCATACTTAAGATAATAAGCCGAAAAACCGAGCTTATAAAGTATTAGCAGAAACAAATAAGCTCATAAGCCCAATAAACATTCCCTAATTTTTAATATGTCGAGTTTTTTTTAAGCTTAGTTTTTTTGCGGTACGAGCTTATCTGTTTTGGTTTATATTTCAAAAGCTCATTTTCCCGTCTTTTTAGTATTATTCAGCTTATGAAAGTCATAAGCTACTTAAGATAATAAGTTGATAAACTGAGCTTATGAAATATTAGCCGAAACAAATTAGCTCATAAGCCCAAAAATAAGCTTTAACAAACACGCCTAAACTTTTTGATTTTTGGTGTTTTGTAGGAGAAAGTTGGAGGGAATAAGAATAAGGGATGAAGGTTATGGAGGAGTCCTTCTGCGAGGTGTGCTTTATCTGTTTCGTCATCTACGAAAGAGGAGAAGAATGGAAATGGAGGGAGGTTGTCGACTTTGGGTTCGGCTGATGTAGAACTATCGTTTAATGTTGCTGTCACTACTATGGTTAGAGCTCAACCAAAGGATTTTATGGCTGTTAAGAAAGAATGGGCTGCTATTCGTATTCAATCTGTTTTCTGCTCTTTTCTGGTAATTTCTTGAAACTTGATTCGTACATTTTACCTTCTTTTTTAAATTGGAACTTGATATGTTACTGTAGTTGACCTGTTTATTTGATATTATAAATAACTAATTATGGTTAATATATTTAGGAAAATGTGTGAATACTAAATAGTTAAGCGGTTTGACCCCTTGAGACTGATTTTCTTTTTTACTTGCTGTAAATGTTTGTGTTGTATCAATCTGACATGTCACTGATATATAAGTATAATTTGAACCGACCCACTGTTTAGTGAAAAGATCGGTAATTCATCTTGCTACACTGTTATTGTAGTTAATATTGATGAAAATGTATACTAGCATAAGAACATCAGCGAAATAAATTTCTATAATCTCATAAACCAAAAGCCGGTGTTCATCTTCCAAACGACACCCGATCAAATTCACAAGATTAGGGTGCGAAAATTGTCCCGAATAATTCACTTCTGCATATAAAAACCAAAACAGTATTTTAATTTCAATGTTAAAAGTTGATTCTACTTAAAATAGTTGGAATAAGTACTAATTAGAGGCTCACCAGCCACTCCCTATGACCCTGAAAGCTTTCTTGATTAAGCCTTTCGACAGCAATAACAATCCCGATTCTGGCTTTTGCAGCCGCAAGTGATAGCTCATCAATCCACCCTTTAAAAACTGACGCAAAGCCCCCTTCACCCAATACACTATTGGGCCAAAAATTCCGGGTGGCGCTTCGTAGATCCGAATAGGTAAAGCTCTTCAAATTTGAAGACTACAAGATCTCGCCTTCGCTCCGGTGTGTGGGTGGGAGTGTGGGACCGACGAGACCTTGCTGCCACTTGAATTGCCATTATCATTTCCATATGAACTTACATTTTTTGAACTCACCCCTAAATTAATAAACACATCATACAAAATTAGAGAAATAATTCTCATTGCAAAATATTCTATTTAGACAATCTATGTCTCTTTTATGAATTCTTTAATTGGATTAAAATAATGACTCAATTTGAATCTTGAGAATTAGTACTAAAACACAAGATTCTAAAGGGATTAACTATGCTCATTGCATTAAATCAAACCCAATATGTTAAAAGTGCAATACATCTTATACATGTAGCCCAAACCCAGGTATATCTCTGTTTCAGTTTCTGTTACTTTTTTATCAGCTTATAATAAAAGTTCTTTTGTCATCTCCTTTGGCGCTTCAAGTTTTGTCCAAATTGGCTCATTTACAATGAGTGTTTTTTTTATGTCTGGAATGTTTTCATTTTGCCTTTTACTGCTGTTAGTTGCACATCTAGCTTTTTGATATTTAATTGCCATCATTTGCAGGTATGGTCTCTAACCAGTCTGTGCAATGCCAGTTTCACGTGCCTTCGTTGGCCACTTACGATTCTGCATAACTTCTCGAGTGCTCATCAAGGTTTGTCAAGCGAAAAAGAACGCCAGTAGAAGACCCTAAAACCTCTCAAGTGCTCCCTGAAGATAAATCAAATAAGGTTAGAGCAAGTGTTGGAACTGATCATATAAAGCCAGCTGTAGTCAGCAAGGACACTGGATTACAGCCTTTGAATATACAACATATTGCCACTACCGGTGCTGCAACAGAGTGTGAGTATTATTTGGTTTAGCTAAAGTTTTTTTAAACACAGTTGCAAAATGTCATTTCTCTTTTTTAATGTGTGTCATTTCTTTTCCAGCAAGGCCAACAAGTGAGTGTACTAAATCAGATTCCAGGCGACGTAAACGGGTGGGTGCTGATAGTTTCTCAGAGTAACATATGGTCAAGCAGACCAGAATGTCCACAGACGTGCTCAGACTGATCCTTCCGTTTCAAACGCTTTGAGCAATGAACCAGCAGATCAGATTGTCGCTCCACATGCTGCACCATAATGTCAGTATTATTTAGTTTCCCTTAATTGTTTTTACCAGGATCACATAATGTTCTACCGTGGTGATCAAATCGAAGCAGACTTCATGCATGCTGATATTGTGTAGTCATTGTGATTTCACTTTTTATCTCTGCAGAGAAAGCAACCACATCTCACAACAATTTAACTTCTTTTTTTTCTTGCAGAATCCAAATACAGACAATCCAAAGCTGCCAAATGAAAGAAGAAAATCAAAGTGAAGCTGCAGCTCACATTTTGCCACAAACAACAAACTAAAATGGAAATATCAGCTTATGTACCTATTGTTTTTTATTATCATGCTATATATCTGTAATGATCATCCATCAACTGTATTTGCATACGCTAGACTTACTTTTTAAAACTTTTGCCTCCTAATGGTTAAAAGAATGATCATAATTAACTGTATCAATTGCTTTTATTAATTTAACAAGATTATATCAAACTAAGTACACATGACATAGCAATAACACTCGAAACAACAGCAATACACACAAAACTCACACTGACGACCACTAACTATCCCGTAGCGGAGCGCGGGCAAACATACTTGTTAATGATATATTTTCCAACATACATATGTATGTACACATTAATGCTCCACGTTGGTTTCCAAGCCAAAAGCCACATATGTATAAAAAGGCTAGTAAGAAAAGCGTAACTAAAGAAAGAATCAAATAACTTGTCAAAGATTTAGTATTTAAAGGGCCACTTTTGTAATTATGGTACAGGGCCCTCAAAATCCACGAGACAGCCCTGCAAATCATCTTCCATACTAAAAACTCGTCACTAATTTTCCACCTTAGTGTCACATCATCATTTAGCTCTCCTAACTTTCTTATCACTTTTTACCAAGGTTATAAATAGCGTGAGGCGTGATGTAGCGACATAGCCAAGCCTCAAGCTTTAGCGTGAGCCGTGGCGACGTGGTGTTTTTAAGGCATGACTTAAGGCGACAAAATATATTTATAGATTTGTAGATTTATATCCAAATTTATAATTATATGAGTGGTAAATATTGATAAATTAATATTTCTATCCAATATTAGTAAATCCGAGTCCAAATCTCAAATTTTAGAAAATCCTCTAAACACTTCAAAAAAACTCACCACGCCTTATGTCTGTGCCCACTTTTTTACGCCTCAACTTACGCCACGCCTAGAGTCGACGCTTTGGTATATTTTGTAATGTAGACACCGCGCCTCGTGCCTTGGCGCCGCCTAAGCGCTGTCATGGCGCGCCTTTTAGAACCCTGCTTGTTAGGATTCCAAAAAGTGTACGTCACTCCCGGCTATTTACCTTGTAATGTCGTGTCTCGTTACTTACATTATTTACTATTGTGTACCCTACATCCCTTCCCTAGGTTAACCATGTACACCTTTCTTTCACTATAAAAGGAAGGTTAGATGGAAGGGTGTAGGGTGGTGAAACATTACTCTCCTAATCTAATCTTTCTTTCTTTCTTTAATCTCTCTCTCTAGTTTCACCCAATCTCCTCTCTCTCTAAACTCTAAATACATCTTGTGTATGGAATGATATAGCAATTGTAAAGATACTAAAATTAGTATCAAGAGCCATGGGATGAGTTAGTGGTGTTTTTGTGTGTGTTAAACTTGTTTTGTCACGTTTTTTAAGTTTTGCGATTTACACTTTGTTGAGCTTTTCGAATTGTTTGTGGTTTAACAACAAAAGTTTAATTATTATCAAAGTGTTTATCATTTAAAACGTGTTTGGACAAAAAGGTTTGAGATTAAAATGGTTTAAAAGTTGTTTTATAGAAAAGTGATTTAAGTGTTAAAGTTTGCGATTTAGGAAAAAACGATTTGAGTATTTGCGATTTAAGGAAAAGCGATTTAACACTTTTGCGATTTAGTGAATTTTAATTTAAAAGGTGGTTACACAATTAATCTAATCGATCTAACCAATCGTATGGATTGCTCAAGGTTGTGTAACTTAACATTTGACAAAATACGAACTTGTGAAATATATTCTTGCCATTTGAAACTTGCGATTTAATTGCGGTTTAGATCGAGGAAAGAATTTTGCGGTTTAAGATTTTGTGAAATAGCAGTTTGCGATTTAACAATTTGCGATTTAGAATTTATGAAATAAACTTTTTGTGATTTAACTTTTGTCCAAACTCTTGCGGTTTAAAATTTCATTTGCGATTTAAGAACAAATTCAACATTTGCGATTTAAGTACAAACCAAAATCTGCGATTTAACTTCTAGTTTGCAGTTTAAATACAAAGTTTGTGGTTTAACTTAGTTCACTTGAGATTGAGATTTGAGACTACCAAAGATCAAGACTTTACAGACTTTAAACAGCACAAGTAAACACATAATCATTTTATCACTTAAAATAACATCAATAACATAACATAACACTTCCTAATCATTGCAACAATAATTACTATTATCATTTCATAACACATCAATTTTATCAATGGCGACTATGGCTGATAATGTTATTGCCGCGGGTGTTGAAAACCGACCCCCGATGCTCGAGAAAGGCATGTATGATAGTTGGAAGACTCGTATATAGCTTTTTATCAAAAGAAAGAATGAAGATTTGCTTCTTGATTCAATCAACAAGGGTCTTTTCAATTCAAGATGATTGATGGTGCAGCAACTAAGAATTCTGTTGCAGAAAGGCGTTTGCAAACATTGGCGAATCTCACTCCTGAAGAGAAGCTAAGGAAAACTTGTGACATCAAGGCTCTTAACAACATTATTCTAGGTCTACCTATTGACATTTACACTCTTGTCAATCATGTCACACCCCGCTAAAGCAAAAACACAAGGCGTAACACGATAGGCATTGTCACAACACATTGATGTCACAATAGAGAATACCTAAAATGCATAATCGCTTAATAAATCAAAATGTCATGACGACACCTGACACAAGAGGAGACTTGTATCGAGGTTAATCGAAACACAACAATATATAGTCATAAACTGAAAATCTAAAATAACAAAGTACCAATTACGAAAGTATATCAAGTATGGAAATGTAAATGATAACTAGTAAGTCTTCAAATGCGGGGAACCTAAAGTCTCACTAGCCAAGAAGTCTCAATCCTCTTAATCCTCGCTATCTTCACCTGAAAATGGATACTCTCAAGTGTCAACATTACGTTGGTGAGCTCGTAGGTTTAAGCTTAAAAAATAATAAGCTATGAACATATAATAAAAGTTGGACAATCATACGGTTAATAGCATGCATCCTTAGTCCCATATCATAACAAATCTTATCACAAAGTAGGTAGGCGTTACCCCCGATCCAATCACATAATAAGCTAGCATTGTATCCATGTATCATCAATAAGAGTCACATTGTTTGACTGGAATGACGTAAGCAACTCATGTATCCATGTATCCACAGATGTATCATGTGAACTTACACACATAATTGTATCGCATAACTACTATATAACCATGTAGAAACAAAACCAATTTAAACCATTTAATTACAACAAGGAAAACATTTCAAAAGCATTTTGTATCCATTTTTTCCCCACAAAAACATTTAAAAAGGGGCTACGAGAAACTCACCTCAAGCTTCACAAATGTGCACAAAATCCGAGCAATAATCTACACAACATAATTAACGGGTTACACATGATCAAGAATTTATGGCCCTATTCATATATCCTTTTAATTGATGGATACTAATGTCTAAAATACACTTATAAACATCCCATCATCTTTCCCACACATTAACTAAACCTTAAACATGTTTTACTTCATTATCCTAATTTCCAGTTTATTGCAGAAATTTAAGGTCACTTTATGAATTTTTATAAAATCCTAAATGACCTCCTTTGACTTCCAAAACTCATCTACATCAACTTCAATGTGTTCTAAACCTACTGGAAATTTTCCAGCCTTGGTTATTAAGCTTTACTATTTTTCAAAAATTCAACAACACAACCTGTCCCGAAAAATATCTGATTGCACACTTAAATGTTTGATCTCATTAAGCATACTTAGACACTTTGCAAAAATATAGAAAGATTACTTGAGTTACTAGACACCTAGAACTTACTCCAGTAGCAATTTCATAAATATAAAAATTGTTTTGATAGGGTTTTTGACCTCAGAAACACAACTCAAATCTGTCCTAAAAATTCAGATTCGACAACGAATCTTGTAAAAATATCTTGACTGGCTTCTACTCACTTTCAATTCACAAAACCATATTTGTTGGAAAGTAGACTCATGTAGTTAATTTTAGAATCAAGAAAATCAATAAAACTCAATCGTATGACCGAGTTATGACTCTCACAAGTTGACCTAAAATTCTGCCCAGTTTCAATTCCGAATTTAACAACCATTAACCTTAACCAGACGCATCCTTACGCTACTAATTACACCCTAAACAATAATGAATGATCATACTAACATGTTTACTGAATTTTTATGAAACTCTAATTTCACCAATTAAAAAGTTACAATTAATTAAACTAGAAGAAAAGATCGAGTTAGTGATTATACCCAAAACCTTTAATGAAGAAACACACGATTCTTCTACTAAATTTTTCTTTAATTTTTTTTATGTTTCATTCTTCTTGTTTGAGGCCGATCGAACACACCAAGAGGGAGATGGAGCAAAAAAAAATTTGTTTTAAGGTTTACATATGAAGAGTATTTATGATAAGTTTTTAGGGTATTAGATTCTTTATCAAACTTGGGCTCCTTCCTTTCCTTATCCCCCTGTGCCGATCCAAATGACCCCCAATATATATTTTATAGTTTTTTTTTTAAATTTCGGCATATATATTTAGATATATATTAATTATATTTTTTAAAAAAACTATATTACACATTTTCTTGAAAACCTTTAAATGATTACACAAAATTTCCCACTAGAAAATATTTACTTTACGTATAATTTTCCTCAAATATTTTTACTATTCACTATAAAATTAAATCATTGAATCCTAATTTATTTAATAATCTTGAATCGAAATTAGCGATAATTACTACATAAATTATTTCCAAACGTTATGAATAACGAAATAACTAACAAAGTTTATCTCATAATCATCATTTCCAATGAAATGAAATGACTAAATATCTCATTTGAAACTTCTCACACATAAAATGCATCTCATATACCATGTCACACAATACTAAATGCCACAAAATGAACTTGCACACAAACTCAAATCATATAACACCTAGTTAGGCTAACACTATTGGTTAAACTAACCTGGTTTGATCATGGGTGTCACAGTATTCTCTCCTTAGGGATATTTTGCCCTAAAATTTAACTCGTGTTCACATCAGCACGATCAGCAACCATTTTTAGATACTTAGCCCTCATAAAATCCTCTCGTTCCCATGTAAACTCAGGACCACGCTTAAAATTCCAACGAACTTTAACAATTGGGATCCTACTACATTTCAACTTCTTAACTTCACGATCTATAATCTCTACAGGTTCCTCAATAAAACGAAGAGTTTTGTCTACCTTAATTTCCTCTAAAGGCACATGCAGGTTTGCATCCGCCAAACACTTCTTTAGACTTGACACATGGAATGTGTCGTGTATACTGTTCAACTCTTATGGCAATCTTAAACGATAAGCTACAGGACCAATCCTTTCAAGAGTCTCAAATGGTCCTACATACCTCGGTGCTAACTTTCTTTTCTTTCTAAAATGCACTACACCTTTTCAAGGGGAAACTTTTAATAACACTTGGTCACCCACTTCAAACTCTAACAGCTTACACATATGGCAGCATAGTGCTATTTGAGTTCTCTAGCTCCAGCGCGGAGCCTTTTCCTTAATCTGTTAGTTACCACTTTTATCAATGTTGTCTCTTGTGTGTGTGTGAATTCGGTATCTAATCAACCGTCTTTTCGATCTGCCAATTTCATCCCAAAGAACAGGTGACCTACATTTCTTTTTATACAATGCCTCAAATGGAGCACATCAAAGACTCGAATGATAGCTATTATAGGAAAACTCAGCTAAGGGTAAGTGAGTATTCCAACTACCTCCAAAATCAATCACACATGCTCTTAGAATATCCTCCAAAGTTTGAATGGTACGCTCACTTTGTCCATCTGTTTGAGGATGATAAGCCGTACTCATATCTAGCCGTGTTCCTAATGCTTTCTGCAATGTTTTCCAAAATCGCGAAGTAAATCTCTCATCACGATCTGAGATGATTGACATAGGCACTCCATGCCTTACTAATATCTTATCGATATGAAGTCTTGCCAACCTCTCCATCTTATAATCTTTACGTATAGCCAGAAAATGAGCTGACTTAGTCGACTATTACCCAAATAATATCATGCCCACTACTTGATCTCGGAAATTTAGTGATAAAATCCATGGTGATTCTATCCTACTTTCACTCAGGTATCTCTAGCTGTTGTAGCAACCCTGAAGGTTTCTAATGTTCAGCTTTCACCTTCAAACAAGTCAAACACTTACTAACGTAGGTAGCTATATCTTTCTTCATACCTTACCACCAATACATATCTCTCAAGTCATGATACATCTTATCCGCTCCTAGATGAATAGAGTACTTCTTCGTATGAGCCTCATCCATAATCATCTTCATCACATCACTTATTGATGGAACTCATATTTGATCCATAAAGTACATGCCTCCATCTTCCTTCTTTTCCATTTGTTGGTCCAGGCCATGCAACATTTCTGCTAGTGCGTCCTCTACCTTAGATGCCTCACCTTGAGCAGCCAATATCTTGTCCTTAATACTTGAATGAATGGTCATGGACATTGCGCATACTCGTCTTGGTTTCACTCTGTCTTTCCTACTTAGCGAATCAACTACTACATTCGCCTTTCCTGGATGGTAGCGAATCTCACAGTCGTAGTCACTAAACAATTCAATCCATCTTCGTTGGCGCATATTTAACTCCTTCTAGTCAAATATATGATGTAGACTCTTGTGATCTGTGTAGATAACCCTTTTCAT
>BQNB010099815.1:0-24843 GCA_026074375.1 Tanacetum coccineum | reverse complement strand
CTTATTCTACCCAGCAGAAAAGTTAAAATTATGACAAAACACTTATTTTATTTTTGAAAATTTTTAAATTTTTTCTTTTTTTTTAATTTTTGTGGGAAAACAGGGTACGTGAGAACAACAGGCAAAAGTAGGTAAGATCATATCGAAGATATACTACCCCATACTAAAATTAAACATTGTCCTCAATGTTTCCTAGCCTAAGACTTAGAAACCCTATACTAGAACTCAAAAAGTTGAATGCATAATCCAAGCATGGAGAAAGTATCACAAAAATCTCAAGCCGTTTATCAAGTATGCTAAAAGATAAATGTTAGTCGATAATAATCTAGGATATCGGATTTCCCCAAACTAATTGCAAGCAAAGGCTAGGAAGCTCGAGTGGACCGGGACAAAACACCGAACACAAGAGTCTTCAGAAAATTTTGGGTCAATCCTACAAAAAATCACAAGTACAAACAACAAGAATCGGAAGAGTACAAGCCTCCTCACATCACAATAGAAATAAGAAAGAAGAAAAATGGATAAGCATGGGGTGCCTCCCACGAAGCGCTTGTTTAGGGTCACTAAGCTTGACCCAATCCCCGAATTCATTTGTCCTTGGGGAAGGTTTGGAGATCCGGGACAACCAATTGTGGTACATCCCCTCCAAAGTAGTGCGAAGTAATGCTTCACACGATGACCATTCACCTTAAAGTTTGGACCATCGGGTTGAGATAACTCGATGGTTCCGTACGGAAAAACTTTGGTGATGGTGAAAGGTCCCGACCAACGAGTTTTAAGCTTTCCCGAGAATATCTTTAGACGAGAGTTGAAGAGTAAAACTCGATCACCAACATTGAAAATGCGGTTTTTGATCTTTGAGTCGTGAAGCTTCTTCGTCCTCTCTTTATATATCAAAGAATTCTCGTAAGCTTGATCACGAAGCTCATTAAGTTCATTAAGTTGAAGCTTCCGGTGATCACCCGCGGTTTTAAGATCGAAATTAGCATGTTATATTTGCAATATCCGTACCTACACATCACAAATGACAAAACAAGCAATATACAAGCCGAAATTTTCACAATTTGTTCATTTTAGGGCCATTTTTGGTATAAAAAGGATATGTGATTTCTCACATATCAAAATTCCCCAAACTAAGTGATTGTCGTGTCCTCACGCAATGTTATATGCTCTAAAACCAAAAACCTCAAAACTTCCCCAAACTAAATCTTTAAAAAGTAGCAAAGACTTTTGTGGGGAGAGTTAAGAAATCACAAGCTTTAAAACACCCAATTTTCCCATTTTTCAAAACTTTTTCCATTTTTATGATTTTTTTAGCAACTAACTAGAATATTCCAACTTTCGTTATTTCCATAACCGTTAGGGATCATAGAACAAGATGCATTTCGATCTGAGAATGCCCTAAAAAAGATAAATTCATCGTCCCCAACTTTTCACTTGCTTCAAACCAAGCTTAAAACGAAATCACCGCTAAATATCAATTAAAATGCTAACACTACTCATATTTGCAACTTGTGAACTTTTCACTCCCCGATAAGTTATTGTAAATCTTAGTGAATGATGCTATTTTAATTTCAACCAAGGATCAACATTTTCAAAATTCTATGCTCACGTTCCACCCTGGAATAATGAGTTTAAGGTGAGATCATCCCATGTAACGACTTGTCGTCACGGCACATCCCAACCTTTAACGGCCCTATAGTGACCAGCTTTTGACACCCCACAGAGACTAGTATCAGACTTCACGACCTTAGGTATCTAAAACTCCCCCCGGTTTCCACCGTATATACATAGCTTATTTAAAAAAACTTAAAATGAAATAGTCAAAGTTTAAAAGCATATTTAAATTTAACAAACAAAGATTTTATTTATTTTTTAATTTCAAAAACCCTTTTAATAAGATATTAAACATAACATTTATGCAATTGTAACCCTCGACCTTTTAGAAGGCTGCAACATCGGTTGTGAGCCGGCAAGATGCAGCAAACTTTTATCAGTCTCGGATTTTTATTCTTACTATGGGCTTTCTTTAGAAGGCTACCACATCGGTTGTGAGCCGGCAAGAGGCAGTAAACTTTTATCAGCCCACAGTTTTTATTATTATATTTTTTCATTTTTCATCATTTCATATTTTTTTTACTTTATATAGAGAAGACTTCTTTTTGAAAAATTCAAGTATAAGTTTGAACTAAAGACTAAAATTTTTGCTATATACTACATAAAAATTGTTGATTTAAGTTTATTCTCCAAAAACAGCACGTATTATTAATCCGGTTAGGAGCTTATGGGAGAAAAAGCCACAAATTACATACATGAGCTCTTAAGATTTCCAAATAATCCTTGTTTAGCATCCTACTCATACTTAACTTTATCATTTTTCGTTCTTCGCGAATTTCCGCGAACGCTTAGCCTAAAAGTTAAGGAACAAGCTAGAGCTCAACACGCTCGATCGGGTCAAAATTTATTCTTATTCTACCCAGTAGGAAAGTCAAAATTGTGACAAAACACTTATTTTATTTTTGAAATTTTTTTAAAATTTTCATTTTTTATGGGAAAACGGGATTTTTCCTACCTTTCTTTGGAACACAATGCACTGGACTAATCCATGGGCTGTCGGAGATCGGGTAAATCATTCCGGCATCAAGAAGTTTTAGGACCTCCTTTTTGATTACTTCATGAATTTTTGGGTTAACCCGTCTTTGACTTTGAACCGTGGGTTTGTAATCATCCTCCATCAAGATTTTGTGTGTACAAAAACGAGGGTCGATACCCTTGATGTCGGTGATTTTCCAAGCAATGGCCTGTTTATGAGATTTGAGCACTTTTAAGAGAGCATATTTTTCATCATCTTTTAAACCTTTTGCAATAATCACTGGTAACTTGTCGTTTTCTTCTAAGTAAGCATATTCCAAATGAGATGGTAAATCTTTTAACTCTAATTCCGGAGGTTCTTCCATTGAAGGTTTTGCCTTGATTATTTCTCCTTGCTTTAGGTCCATCGGAGGGAGTTGAAACGGGTCATTATTTAATAATTTTTCAATTAAGCAAATATCTCCCTCCGGATTGCAATCGGCATGATCAATTTCCGGTGAAATCGAATCATCCTTGAGATAAGCTTCGATCTCTTCTAAAATGAATTCGGAAGTAAAACGTCTCAGACGTCGGGGTGGGATTGCCACCCGAAGATTTATTAGAAAACCCTAGCAATTCCGGAGCATACTCCTCACAAACCTCATCAATGATGTCAATTCGGTTAATCGACACATCATCATATGAAGAGGAGTATTTCATCGTTTGATCTAGATTAAAAGTGATGGCTTCGTTATCAACCCGAAGGGTTATTTCTTCTCCATAAACATCAATTAAGGCACGACCGGTTCTTAAAAAGGATCTCCCAAGTATGAGAGGTACTCGAGGACCGATTCCAAAACTACAACAACAAAGTCGTGTAGGAAAGTGGAGACTTTAACCACTTTGGACATAACCGTCTTCGCCGGCGATCCTTTAGATGAGTTATGGATCGATCCGCTAACTCAAGAGTCATCCGAGTGGGGGTAAGTTCAGGTCAGGATAACTTTTTATAAATGGAAAGGGGCATAAGATTTATGCTCGCGCCAAGATCGGCCAAGGCGTGACATACATCTATTCCTGGAAAATTGCATGGAATAAGAAACTTGCCGGGATCTCCTAGCTTTTTGGGAAGCTTTTTGAGGAGCATCGCCGAGAAATTTTTGTTCAACGGTATCTTAGCTAACTCAAGCAACTTTTCCTTATTCATGAGCAAATTCCTAATCGTAGGAGCAAATCTTGGCATAAAAAACAAAGCGTTTGTGAAGCTAATGTCAAAGCGTAAATCTTGGAACATTTGAAAAATCTTCTCTTTTTTATAAGAAGCTTAGGTCGTGAAGGATACGGAATATTCAGCTTAGGTAAAGTCTTCGGAACATCGGGTTCCGGAATCGGAATAGGATTAACCGAAGGTGGGATGTGAGCGGTACTTCCTTGGAAATTAAGTTTTCCTCTTCATTCCGTTGTCTCCTTCGGTTTCTCGTATCCACTAACCTTTTTAGGAGAAGGGAAAAAATTTTAGTAGAATCGAGGGTCCCTCGTAAGCAACACCACTCTCGAGTATGATCGCTTTCATTCTCACACTATGGGTTGGGAAAGTGTATTACTCGGAAGAGTACCCGAAGATTGAGGCCTTGGTTATGGAGAATCCCACCGTTAACATATTTTGCAAGTTAGTTTGAAAAACATTTTGTTGATTCATCAAGACGCTTGTTGAGTCTTCATTGTTATTTAGATTTCATTCATAACTTCTCCCTTTCAATTCAACTAATTGGATTTGATTTTGCATAGTTTCTCATTATTTGATCATTAGTTCCTTGTAACTTGAAAACTCATTAGAAAACTCTTGTTGAACCTGTTATAAGGAACTTAAAAGGCAGGTTTTTGAAATCCTTAATTTTGAAAATTTGGAGCATGATTGGTTTTTTTGAGCGTTGAAAACCTTGATTTCCTGAAAATTCATTCCCCGATAAAAATATCCTTGACCTTGGATTATTATTGTACCTACTTTTGACCATTGTTTTTGCCACCGGAAGTCAAAACCTGGTGGTGCCATTTGATTACTAACACGGTTCGGAGGGTTACCTTGATTGTAAGAACCCGTTGCCACACAAACACTAGCTTGATTGTTATCGGTATTAGGACAATTGTACCAAGCATGAGGCCCACTACAAGTAACACAAATTTCCTCAACCGCTTTAACCGAGCGGGAGTGACAACCTTTTTAGAAACAATCCCAACTAAGGTCGAAAGTTGATCCGCAAGCTTATCAATTCTCTAATCCGTCTTACTAACACTTTCCCTAGAAGTCGTATTCATCCTAGAAACATTCGATTTATTACGTGAATAACGAACTTTTGATTTGTTTTCAATTATGTTCAAAGCCTCTCTAGTCGTCTTACTCAAAAGATTTCCACCCGCCGTGGCATTTAAGGAGTCTTGATCGTTCTCGTTTAAACCATTATAGAAGGTATCAACTTGAGTTAACTCCATAAATCCGTGGTGAGGACAAGCTCTAAGAATTTCCTTAAATCGTTCCCATGATTCACTAAAAGTTTCCTCGAATTTTTGTGTAAAACGAGAAATTTTATTCTTTAAGTGAGTAGTTTTCGAAGGAGGGAAAAATTGATTCACAAATTTGGTTACGAGATCCTCCCAAGTCAAGATCGAATTAGGTGGTTCTTTCTCGTACCACAATCTTGCGTTTCCCTCAAGCGAATATGGAAACATCATAAGCCTAATAACATGATTCGGTACATCTCTAAATCGTAAAGTTGAAGTAATCCTTTTGAAACTATTAATATGAGCATGGGGATTTTTCCTCTCATAAAACTCGATGAAAAACGGGTTAGCTGAACTAGTTGTAACAAATCGTTTTAAAAGTTTCAAAATGATCGCGCATTTAATTTTCGGTAAAACTATAGCTTCTCCATACCCTTTTACCGTGGTGCACGAAAGTAGCTCTTTCCATCTTTATAACGATTCCTCCTGGTGCAACTTCAACGATAGTACGAAGCTTTGGTTCGAATATGTTTGGAGCACGTCCTCTATTTTGACGTCTCAGAATGGTTATGTTCGAATTATTTGGAAAATTGAAATTTCTAGTGCGCATGCACTAAACAAAACAAACAATGATAAAAGAAATTAGAAAAATATTTTTGTTTACCGAATAATCAACAAACTTAGGGTAACTCTCTTAAGTAAAATAAATTTTACAAAAGGGGCGCCTTTTTTTCGTAAGTGACACAAACGGTAAATTTTTTGAATCTTTGGTTCGGGAACTTATTGCTCTAGTAAGAGAATTAAATTGATGTGTGTTTTAGTAATTAAGAGAACAAAATAAAAATCGAAAAATCCGAAAGAGCAAATATTTTTGTGTTTTTTGTATTTATTTAACTTCTACTTATAGTAAAAAGAAAAGAAAAATATTTTTTACTTTTTATATATTTTTTTTGATTTTTTCAAAAGACGTAACTTTCGAAGACAAAAGGTTCTTCAAACCACGATCGACAAATGCAAACGAAGGAATCTTAATCACAAATCCCCGACAACGGCGAAATTTTTTTGGTGTATATAGTTATATATACGTATAATAATATAACGATGATGAAATTCCTAAACTACCCTTGAGGACAAAGGTAGTAGGAAAAATCTTACAAAAATACTACACGTTTAACCGGTAAGTGATTACCGGTTCGTTTTCCCAAAGACTTATGAAATTGAGACCTCGTTTGTTATTTGGACAATGACTTGAATTGGTTCAAAGATGATTGTTTGCTAAAATCCTAATAGTGAGCAAATAAAGGCACAATTAAATCTAACTACAAAAAATGTTAACGGGGATTAAGAAAACGCGACAAATAAGCAATTGAACTAAAATTAAACCCTAAATGCTTTTCTAAACTTTTTTATAATCCTAAATGACTATTTAAAATAAAATGCTAAGGAAATTCTAAAACGAGAGTGATTAAAGCTTAAAAACGAAGAAAACGAGAACGGGGATCGAATCCCGTTCTTTAAAAAGTGAACTTTCAAAATATTAACCTTACGGAAGTAAATTTAAACCTAAGCTTAGAATATGATAAAAGAAAATTTTATAAAAAGAAAATTATTTTTTTGATTATTTTTCTATTTTTTATGATTTTTTAAAGTTTTTAACAAAATTAATTCACGAAAAATATAAAACTTTAAGCTAAAAATCCTAGAAAATTTCTAAAAATAGATTATGATAAGCAGGATGTAGGAAAATTATCAAATCCTAAAGAGCTAAACTAAATAAGTCGGGAAAAATCAAAATAGCACTCGAAGTGCTTATTATACTTAAAACTCAAAAAAGGGTTAAAAGGATTTAAAACGCACCTTGAGACGTGAAAGTCCCAAGGGCGCAGTGGTTAGTGGTGTGTGTGTTGAGTGCTATGAAAGGGTTGAGGGAGGTCGAGGTTGTGAGTTCGAGCCTTGCTCACTCACAATTTCCCTCCTTCCCTTTTTTTTATTTTTGCTAAAATTTAAAAAGCAAAGTTATAAAGCATATAAAAATAAGCTATTTTTGTGAAAACAATTTTTTTGAAAGTCACTAATAAGCTAGTAAACAACTTAAAATTCAGACAGAAAACACTTAACCATATTTTTACTTTTTTTAAAAACTTAATAAGCTCAAAACTAAGATAAGCTAAAACTATATCAAATAGGCTACTAGCAACTAACTTCTAACCTAATAAGCTAGTTTAAACAAGAAATAAGCAACTTAAAAGAAAATAAGCTGAAAAAGCACAATGAAAAAGCTACTTAGGCTATTTTTGATATTTTTGGTTTTTCTATGAAAAGCTAAAATAAGCTAGAATCTAACCTAAATAAGCTATAAACTACTAAATATGAACCTAATAAGCTAGTTACGACAGAAAATAAAAAAAAAACTTATGGCAATAAGCTAAAAATCACAAATAAGCACTTTGATATAACTGTTAACCAAACAGGCCTTAAGGGCACTTTTGAGCTTATTTTTCAATAAGCTAAAGGATCCTTATGGACTTTAGGCTTATGCTACTTTAAAGTTTGACTAATACACTACCTAAATCTATTCTTAAAAAGTATTTTGAAACTCAAATGCTTAATGAAAAAGCTGCCAATGCAGTTTACCTAACTTTTTGGTTTTTGAATGAAAAGATAAAAAGCTAATTTTAAGCTAAAAAACAAATGACTTAATAAACTTTTTAAAACAAATTAAGCTAAAACAATATGAATCTTCCCTACAAACTATTTAAATACTAAAAATTAAGGCCTAATAACTACTCTAACCCACTGAAAATTAAGATTGAAAAAGTCCTTTTGTCTGTTTTACTTATCTGATGCAGTTGACAATAAAATGAACTAAATTCAATTCTAACAAATGCAGGCCTAAAGCTTTGATTCCTACTACTTTAATCAAGCAAATCAAGAGCAATGAAAGCAATTACATTCACTAGAACAGATTTTAGCTAAAAACTTAGAACCTAGAACTTATGCTTAACAGGTTTAAGCTTCTATTTACTAAGCTATAAAAACTTGAATTAATCCTACAAAGAACAATAAATCCAACTTATAAACTATGAAATTGAAGTTATTAACCAAACTAAAGGACCAAAAGGATCCTGACAGTATTAACTTGGTTAGTACTGTCCTGTCCCAAACACTCCTTTAAAAAGTTAAAACTCATTTTTAGCTTATAAATTTCAGATTTAATAAACAAATCTCAAATACCAGATGCTAGATAGCTTATAACAAACCTAATGAACTATTCTCAATAATCAAATAAGCTAAAATGAAAAGCTACAAGCTAATGCTATATTTTTGGTTTTTCAAACTGTTTTTATAAACTAACTAGCAGATTAAGATCTAAGCTATTAAATGACAATACTAAGCATTAACCTACTAATATAAGCTACAATAAGCTACCTTAAACAGCAATAAGCAAATACAAAGCATTATTTAAGCTAAATGCAGAATTAAGCTATAAAAAGGAAAATGAAAACTTACAATAGCCTCTACTTAAACAAGGCTTATTAATGCTCCAAGAGCTAGTCAACAAGCTCCAGCTTATCCTAGGATAAGCTGGTGAGGTCCTGGAAACCCATCCAAAATTGGTTTCCCTTCCATTAATAAGCTGTGGTATGTTTAAGGGTGGATTTGAGAGATAATAAGCTCATTTAAGCTTTAAGAGCTTAAATGAGAGTGTAGCTAGCTTAAGTAATGATTTAGACAGATTATTAAGAGCTTATTAAGTTTTATTAAACCATTTCACTTGTTATTGCAAATTAAGTAAAGACAGTTTAAACATAAGATTAAAAGTAAGATGCAAATTTTATTAATGAAAACTGAATTACAAAGCTTTTAATGAAAATTACAAGAGTTTAAACTACCATAAGCTAGAAATACAATAAGCTACACTACGTTTACACTAAAGCTTCACTAGATGATTCCCTGTGAGTGAGAGAGGTCTTATATTTATAGGCCTGGAGAGAAGGATCTAGACCTCTGCACATGCTCCCCTTGACTTTTAATCTTGGCTTTTCAATCATTGCCAATCATTGGATCTTCAATCTTAACCGTTGGATTAATAAGTGAGAACACGGGTTGCTAATCTGGCAATCCTTGTGTCAGAGGCTTTGTGCTTCATTTTGCCCTGTTTTAATGTAAAATCCCATCTTTTGGTGTGTTAGTTTGATATCTCGCGTGTCATTCCTTATGTCAATTGACCAATCAAAGGTTGTTGATGACGTTTCTTTTACTGAGTTGTAAGCTTAGTACTTGGAATCTTGAGGCCACATCATTAATTAAGCTTGGGAGGGGATTTTACCCTTTTGATTTGAAGTAGGGTAAAAACAGGGAAGAAAGGTGAATAGTGTTTCATCCCTTCGCGCCCTTTTAACTTTATAACGTTATTTGTTTGACTAAGGGTTTAAACGAGTTGACCTAGGCTCGGGGTATTGGGCCATGGTTTTATTTAAAAGGGTTGGGCCGGTTAAGGGGTTTAAGGGTTTTGGTTATTAAGAGTTAACGACTGTTAGTTTCTTAATAAAAGAGGACTAACGGTGTTAGTGATTTAGGGTTTTTGGTGAAATTTGATTTAACATTAAGGGTTATTTAGGTATTTTGAGGGTTTTGTCTTTTTGTTGGTTGACCAATGGTTGACTTTGTTGACCTTTGCTAGAAACTCCCGGCTCTTGTGCACTCTATCCATTCCCGTGTCCGTGTTTGTCCGGTTTTGGCCGTTTTCTTGTGATATTTGCAATATCCGTACCTACACATCACAAATGACAAAACAAGCAATATACAAGCATAATTTGCACAATTTGTTCATTTTAGGGCCATTTTTGGTATAAAAAGGATATGTGATTTCTCACATATCAAAATTCTCCAAACTAAGTGATTGTCGTGTCCTCACGAAATATTATATGCTCTAAAATCAAATACCTCAAAACTTCCCATAACTAAATCTTTAAAAAGTAGCAAAGAATTTTGTGGGGAGAGTTAAGAAATTACAAGCTTTAAAACACCCCATATTCCATTTTTCAAAACTTTTTTTTTCATTTTTATGATTTTTTTTTATATAAAACTACATAGAATATTCCGACTTTCGTTATTTCCATAACTGTTAGGGATCATAGAACAAGATGCATTTCGATCCGAGAATGCCCCAAAAAGGTTAAATTCATCGTCCCCGACTTTTCACTTGCTCCAAACCAAGCTTAAAACTAAATCACCGCTAAATATCAGTTAAGATGCTAACACTACTCATATTTGCAACTTGTGAACTTTTCACTCCCGATAATTATTATATCTTTGGTGAATGTGCGTCCCATAGGGCACCTTTGAGCTTATTTTTTAATAAGCTAAAGGATCCTTATGGACTTTTGGCTTATTACCCTAAAAAGTGTACCTAGAATACTACTTAAAACAACCTTCAAAAAGCATTTTGAAAATCAAAAACTTAAAGAAAAAGCTAAGTGAAAATGGCTTTTTGACTCAGTGTCTGTTGAGTTTTTTTGGATTTGAAAAGACAAATTACTTATTTGCAGCTTAAAAACAAATAACCAATTGAGCTTATTTCTAAAAGGTAATTTGAGACAAATGATTAATGACCTAAAAACTACTTATGTTTTGAAAATCAAGACCTATAAACTAAAATTACCCTCTGAATTTTCAACCCTAAAATTAACCATTTGTCTGTTTTTCCTATCTGAAGCACATGAACACTAATGTTCCAAACTTAATCCAAAAGCGAATACAATAGGACGTAGTTTTGACAATTTTAAAAAACACAGACTAAAGGCAAATGAAACATTTAATACCTAAAAAAAAGAATTAAACTAAAAATGCTTACTAAAATGAACTAATTATGACAGATTTAAACTAGCTACTAGCAAACTTTATAACAACTAGATTAAGCCTATTTAACTTGTTAACCCTACTCTTATAAACCTGGTTGTAACACCCCCAAATTTGAGTAGCAGCGGAATGTTGAATATCCGAGGGCGTTACTTCATAATCAATATCCAAGATATGAGAATGACCAACTAACGTGTCGTTTTAAAAAGATATATTGGATTAACAAAATGCTGGTTCATTACATAAGCTCATGGCTTCAAATTGTTTGACAATATAAGTAAAGATTTCGGTTTTTAACAAATGTTCCCAAAATGTAATACGCCCAAATCTTTAGTACTGACTCTTTCCAAAGCGTGACCTCCCAAGACTGAGCACTCCCCGTGCCATATAACTTGGAAAATCATGCTTAAAAGTAATCAACATAAAGTTGGTGAATTCATAGGTTTATGTAAATCAATAGTAAGACCACAAGATTTCCAAGTGTATGATTAAGCAACAAATGCAAACATCATAAAAAGTAATTACCTTTTCTTAAGCTCATGACACTGAAAGCTCGACATAATGAATGCAATATATTCCAATGAATACCCGTGAAAGATATGTTTCTAAACCCCACATAACCCAAAATCTGACATGGATACTTCGTTCCCATTGAATAAAGCTAATCACCCGAAACGGGGATATGTCAATCCCAAATAGATTCTATCAATAAACATTCACGCACACAGTCCAGTAATTGACAGTTCACTGAAGATGTTCTCAGTGGGTATATCGCTACATAGGCAAACACGTAATCATATATAAAATGACAACTTACGTCAAATTTGTAAAACAAATCATGTTCTCACCCCAAGGATTAATCATTTAATTAATTAAAAACAATGGGCCTTATGAACTCACCTTAGTGAAATAGGACCTCAGAAATGATAATGAAAATCCAAGTATGAATCACATCGTCAAATACCTAAGTAAATACGGCTAGTCTTAGTCTACAAATTTAGGCTAAAGACTCAATGTATAAACTACAATAAATTGCTAGTTTATATATAATGTTATCACTTGTGTTGTGGTGTACATGTTTAATGTATTTGAAATCACTTGTTGGTTCTTGGGAAACGTACATTGTTAATAAATATTCACATTTATTAAGTCGTGTTTTAATCCCGTATAGTATCCGAATTGTAATTCTTCCGTTTCGCTAGTGTTTATATAATCACTTTGTTTATAAAATACCCTTAGGTTTATATAATTAACAAACAACCCCTAGTTTTATAAAAATATCATTTACATTCAAACCCTTAAGTTTTTTTATGAACATTACACTTTTTAGTCCTCCAACTTTACATAATTTACACTTTAGGTCCTTATATGTTTAAAATAGTCCCTTAAGTTCCAAAAGTGACCACAACAGTCCCTTAAGTTACTAAAATAGTGGGTTGACAGAATTTAACCCTCAAGTTTCAAAGTTTACATATTTAGTCCCTCAACTTTGTAAAAATCACATTTTAACTCCAATTAAGTTCTAACAAGTGACATTAGATTTCATTAAGCTCCAATAAGCCATTTAAGCTGTTCCAGCTTATAAATAAGCTCGGGAGAGTTTTTTTGGCTTAATGGACCTTATTAGGCCCGTTAAGGTCCAATAAGTGTTTTAAAGGTCCGATTAAGTTTTAAAAAGCACTAAAGCACTTTTTAAGCTTATTTAAGCTACACAAATCTGTTTGGCTTATTAATAAGCTTGGATGAGCTTATTGGGCTTGTTGGCCCAACAACCTTAACCGAAAGTTTGCAAAAAGGGTTCCTTAGGTTGTACTACTTATTTTCTAGAATCATTAGGCTTATTTAGGTCTGATTAAGCTATTTTTATTTCATGGCTTATTAAATAAGCACATAAGCTTGTTAACGGGCTTGTTGGACCTGATGTGAGTCCGTTAAGTGTTGTGCATGTTTGGGCTTAATTCATTTGGGTCCATTAACTTGTCCTAGGTTATAATAATCCTCATAAGCTGGTTAAGCTCTCAAATAAGCCGTCCAAGCTTATTGGTGGCTTATGGACCTCGTGGGTTCACGAAATTAGGCTGTGAAGTCCCAATAAGGGTCCGTTTGGTTCAAAAAGGTATTGAAATAAGTTTGTAGGATTCTAAATAAGCTCGTTGAGCTTATAAATAAGTTGTGGGTTTTTCCTGATGGGCTTATTGGGCCCCTTTGGTTTGTACGTGGCCATTTGGGCTAGAAAAAGGCCTAATAGAAAATCCACTTGTGCATGTAACTTATACACAAGTTTATAGGTTTTCTAGGTAAGTTAATAAGCTCGAATAAGCTTATTACTAAGTCGTGGCTTTTCCATACTTGGGCTCGTTATGGACTTGCGAGTCCATTAGGGTCCAAATAACTTTTGCATAAGTTAATATGATTCTTATAAGCATATAAGTCCCTTTAATAAGGCTTGTGGAGCTTATTAAAAAGCTATGGGCTTATTGTCTTAGTTCGTTGGGGGGGCCGTTAATATGGTTCGATAGGGCCAGTTAGAGTGTAGATAAGGGTTTTGTAACTATAACTCGACCCTATCCCGACCAACCCATGTGCGTATATTTATGGTGTTTACCCCTTTATCAAGCAAACAAGTCGATAAGTATTATGAAATGTGATTGTATGTAGTTTTCGTTCCTAACATGTATTGCCAAGTCTCACGGCCAAATCTTTACGTGTGCATGTAAAGTTTAAACGTTCGAGCTTATTCACAAGGTCCTATTACGTGCCTTATGGCTTTGGTTCACCACACAAGTCGATATACGTTATGTATATTAAGACATGTACGTGGGTGTGTGCCACGCTAGGCATGACCCACGTTTAATTTCGACATCGTAAGCTAAACGTGCCTTATGGCACATAACAACATGAAACTTAGACATGTATACAAGCTAAGATACTTACAAAAATCTAGCCTCTTGAATGTGGTGTCGTGGTAGTCGTGTGAAACCCGAAAAGTACCAAAATCCTAGCTTGAATCATACCTACATGCTTCCAAACCCTAAACGTATAACCAACCATAGCTCATTTGCTTTATTAGAAGCTAACGCTAAGTTGCCTTGCTTAAGAATTGATTCGAGTTTATGAGTGGTGTTTTGTTCTCGGCTGTGATGAAAATCCGAAACAAAAAGGGAAAACAAGGTGGTTTTGCTTGAGAGTGTTTGTAAGTTTGAGAGTTGTAAGAAAATGTTTAAGTGTCAATATGAGATGGTATATATAGGCTCATGGGCTAGTTGTTCTCTCTAGTCCTAAACCAAACCGAACCGTGCCCTAACAAGGTGGTTTTATGGTTTCTAGTTAAGCACTCATGGTTTTGCTAATACCCTCCTAGTACACTCCTTAATTGCAAGATAGTTGTACAAGATTTCTTAAGATTTGAAAATCTTAAGTGTTGTGTGTGGGTGATTTCCTAGCCGTGACAAAACAAGGGCAAAGGGATGGTCATTTGGTTATTATCCATTATGTATTAGGGTGTCTAGGGAACATTTTGTACATGCCTTAATTAATCCCTAGATGTACATGTACTTAGCATGAGATTTAGGAAGATTTGTTAATGGATTTGGTGTCCAAAATTCGGCCATAGTAGGGATTTCACAGGAAGAAAAAGGAGGAGAATTGATAATTTTTATGTTTAAGGTTCCAAGTAGGTATAAGGTTTTGAGTCTAGTGAGTCTAGTATTTTTGGGGTGTGACCAAATGTATTTTATTGTGAAACGTAAACCTTTTACGTGACCAATAAAAATAAACACGCAAAGTTTATAATTATCTTTTTAATAATTATATATTACTTAGTTGATGTAAACCTTAATTTATTTGATGACCGTTTACATTAAATAATTATTTCTAGTTTACGCGATTTAGCTTAAAAGTAAATATTAAAAGTAAACGCGTATCAGACTAAAATAAATAGTGACGAATAATAGGAGTCGTAAAATGACCTAAAATTGAGAAATGTTACCGTCTCCACCCGTTAAAAGAGCTTTGTCCTCAAAGCTTAAGACCCTGTAGCGGATGATGAAGCCTGGTTTGTTGAAGATGTGGGTATTTTTTGTTTGAACGAATCTTCCACATTCCTAGGAGTGAACTCAGGACTCTCCTAAGTTCCAGCGAACCTTAAACCAATGGTAAATCTGGCGTGGCGCTTCAATCGTTTGATCTTCCGTTCCATGATTTCAAAGGGCTCTTCCACAAACTGGAGCTTATCGTCAACGTGAATTCCTTCTAATGGCTTGACTAAAGGTTCGTCAGCGTAACATTTCTTCAGATTAGACACATGGAAAGTATGATGAACTCTGCTCAACTCTTAGGGAAGTTCCAGTTTGTAGGCAACCTTCCCAACTTTGGCTAACACCTTGAAAGGTCCGACGTATCTTGGATTCAGCTTGCCCCGCTTACCGAATCGCACAACCCCTTTCCATGGTGAGACCTTAAGCATAACCCTATCCCCAACTTCGTACTCCATTGGCTTCCGCTTCCTATCAGCGTAGCTCTTTTGTCGATCCTGAGAAACTTGCATCCTTTGCTTGATCAAGACGATCTTTTCTGTTGTTTCTTGGATTAATTCTGGACCAGTCAGTTGAGCTTCCCCAACCTCGGCCTAGCACACCGGTGATCGACATTTTTGACCATACAGTGCCTCATAAGGTGGCGGCATTATGCTAGCAGTGAACAACAGTTGTTTATATGAAAAAACTCGGCCAATGGCAAATGTTTTAATCCCCAACCTTTTGCCAAATCGATCACGCAAGCACGTAGCATGTCCTTGAAGTTAAATAACCTCATCGCTATTGGTCTCAATTTCTGGATGCTACGCAGTGCTCATGCTTATACCTGTACCCTAAACTTTCAGAAATGTTTTTCCAGAAATTGTGTGCATGTGAATCTCCCATCACGATCACAGATAATTGAAGCAGGTATCCCGTGTCTTGCTACTATCCTGTTCAAGTACAACCTTGCCAACTTATCCAATGGATCATTCTCTCTTATTGGCAAGAAATGAGCGGATTTTGTAAGTCGATCCACAATCACCCAGATGGTGTCAAAGCCTTGTACACCTATGAGTTTGGTGAAAAAATCCATCGTGAATTAACCCATCTTCCACTCTCGGTATCTCAGTTGTACTATCAATCTTGATGGCCTTTGATTTTCGGATGTCCTTGAACCTTGCATCATGGTCATAGCACTTGCTTAACATAGGTGGCGATGTCCCTGCCCATCATATTGGGACACCAATATAGCTTTTTCATGTCTTGATACATCTTTTTCGAATCGGGATGGATAAAGTATTTTGACTTGTGAGATTCGTGCATAATTACGGATCTTAAACCTCCATAGCAAGGTAACCAAATCCAGTCCGTGTAAAATAAGACCATCTGCACATAGGTTCACAATCTTTCCTTTGGAGTATATCCATTCTGATTAATACCGCCTACCCATCTTCATTCACGAGATTCTCTGGTATCTAGGCTTTGATCTGAGCTTCTTAATATCGTTATTTGGACAAGATCCAAGCCAATTCTCATAACTAAGGCTCGAACCCGTAATGGCTCAGTCCATTCCTTACGGCTCAATGCATCAGCCACTACGTTTGCCTTCCTCGGGTGATAACGAATGTCACAATCGTAGTCGCTTAGCAATTCAAGCTAACGGCGTTGCCTCATGTTTAGCTCCTTTTGATCAAGGATATGTTGTAGACTTTTATGGTCGGTGAATACGGTGCATCTGGTTCCATAAAGATAGTGTCTCCATATTTTTAGGGCAAACACTACCGACCCAAGTTCTAAATCATTAGTGGTGTAGTTCTTCTCGTGAACTTTTAGTTGTCGAGAAGCATAGGCAATCACCTCCTCTCTCTGCATCAACACAACGCCTAAGCCTTTGTGTGAAGCATCACAATAGACCACAAAGTCTTCGCTTCCTTCAGGTAAAGCCAGAATTGGCGCACTGCACAACTTCTGCTTTATTAACTGAAAAGCGTTTTCTTCCTTTTCACCCCAATCAAATTTGATTCCTTTCTGAGTAAGCTTCGTCATTGATTTAGCAATCTTTGAGAATCCCTCGATGAATCTTCAGTAGTATCTAGCAAGTCCTAAGAATTGGCGGATCTCCGTTGGTGACCTAGGAGATGCCCAATCTTTGATAGATTCTATCTTGGCTGGATCCACATGTATGCCTCTACTATCAATGACATGTCCAAGAAATTGTACCTTCGGAATCCAAAATTCACATTTTGAAAATTTTGCATATAACTTCTCTTTCTTAAGCAATCCCAAACTGGCTGAGATGTATCCTTCATGCTCATAATCTCGACGCTGTTTGAGTAAATAAAGTATGTCATGTCGATGAAACAATTATAAACTTATCCAAGTACGGTCTTTTGCATACCGTTCATGAGGTCATTAATATCGCAGGTGCGTTTGTCAGTTCAGAAAGGCATAACTTGGAACTACGAATGGCGTATACCGAGTTACAGAAAGCCGTCTTTGGAATGTCTTACTCTCAGTCACTCTAGCTGGGAAAATCCTGATCCAATCTATTTTCGAATAAATAGTGATCCATGGAGTTTGGATCAGGAAAATAAATTGTCCCGTCCTCGAGTGATAACGATTCTTCACCCTGTTAGTTTATTTAACTCACAGTAGTCGATGCACATCCTGAATGACCCATCCTTCTTTTTGACAAACAGACCCTGGGCTTTCCCCAAGGTGAGGAACTAGGCCTTATGAATCCTTTTGTTTCGGATGGAGCCAATCGATACGGTGCTCGAGCTACGGGCGCGGCTCCTGGAATTAAGTCGATTTGGAATTCCACTGGTCGAGCCGGAGGAAGACCTGGCAAGTCCTCGGAAAATACTTCAGGAAAATCTCGGACGATGGTACGTCTTTTATTTGTTTTTCCTTCCCCTTGTCCTCCACTTTCTTGGCGATATCTGCGCCAAAAAGACCTGGCATCCTTTAGTCCATGTACTTAGCTTTTTAAACATGAGATAACTGTCAATCGAGATTCTCTCCCGTTGCTACTTTCGTTGCCACAAAAAGTCAAAGTTTCATTCCCAAGGGAAACTTGAAACAAGTATCTCTATCGCATACGATCACAAGCTGACATCTTCTTAACCAGTCCATACCGATAAATGACATAGAAACTACCCAGTTCTATGGGCATTAGATCTATGTTGAACGGATGGTCTAAGAAATTTAAAGTACATCTCGTATAATAGTGTCTATCCCGGACGAATTTTCCTCATCTTCTAATTTCGAACATCATAACAATTTTCTAATGGAGTTGGGGCGATGTTAATCAAAGAACTAAATGAAATGGATATAAAGCTTCTATCGGCACCAGTGTCGAATAAGATAGATGCATAGTGGTTATTTAAGAGGAACGTACCCGTGACGACATTGGCATTCGGGTTTCCCGATGCATTTCCTCTCTTTTCTGTATTCCCAACTGCATAAACCCAGTCTTGTGCATTCTCATTCCCTCCATCCTTATTCTTCAACTTAGGACAATCTCTCTTGAAATGCCCTGGTGCTGCCACACTCAAAACATCCAATTCCCTTGGGAGCTGCCCCTTGCCCTTCTGAGTATTAGCAAACATTTGTGTTACCAGTCACTACCTGCAACTCGCGAGCAAAATGCCCTACTTTTGTGCACTCTGGGCTCTAATCTGGGTGCACAGGCCATTGTGGTGAAGATGGCACTTGGTGCACTTGGGCAAAGATCCCCCATAAGGCTTCCTTTCTCCTATCCCCATATTGTAGACCTTGGCGACATTCTGCCTCTTGAAGGGTTGTTGCTGGTGGCCATGGTTGTTTCTGGATGAATCATCAGCCTTCCTTTTGTTGTCAGACTGCCTTTCTGCGTAGGTGCGGAGTTTCTGATCCATCAAGTCATTGGCCAACTCAATAGTCTCATCCAACGTTTTGGGTCTGGCAGATTTGACGTTCCCATAAATGTTGTCAGGAAGTCTACTGATGTACTTGTCAACCTTCTCGGTTTCGTTGGCAACAAACTTGGTACATATCAGGGTTAGCTCTTGGAAACGTTCATTGTATTGCTGACACATCGTTCCCCTTGACCCTTTAGGTCCCACAGGCTCGATTTCTAATTTCTTTGACATCAACCCTACGGACAATACTTACCGTCATCTTTTTCTTGAGTACCTATCCCAAGTCATTGCATATGCCTTAAGGACCTAAGGTACTTATACTGACCATTCCACCAAGTCCAACAGCATCAACCAACATGAGTGGCATGAGGCAATCTTCACTTGATTCTCAATGGCACAACCACTGATATTGAAAACTGACTCCATCTTCACAATCTACCTAGTCAAACCACCAAGCCCTTTATTCCCCTTGAAGTTTCAAATGTTGACACTCTTCATGACGTCAGTGTTAAAAACAAACAAGGATGCGCGCAGTTTGCACGTTCCTTCGGTTATCCTCGTGCGAACTGTGGCTTCCATCTCCATTGGTGGAGTTTCGCAAAAGAGCTTGGTCAATCATTGCTTGGGATGATTCTGGAGTCATGTTGTTTGGGTTGGTGTTGTTAACGCAGGGGATTCGGCCTCTTCAGGTCGTACAGGCGCCAAGTGATTGTGTACTAGATCACAGAAACACAAAACAATGAGGTTATATACTGAATATAATAATGTATATATGAGATATCAACACAAGAGAGGTATATAGTATGACATAACACATCCATTTCATTCATAACTTTGAAAATTTTACATGAAATAGTTGTCGGATTACAAAAAATACAATACAAAAGATCTAAGGCTATGCTAGAGGGGAAAATCCCTAATACTTAACTGCCCTGTACAATTGACCAAGTCAAGATAAAATAACATAAATCACTAGATGTGACTGTCAGCATCTCCAGAAGCATCCTGGTGATCTGGAATCCCAGCCTCTGGTCCTGGCTGTCTAGCTCTCCTCTGCTGCTCTCGCAGTGCTAGCAACTCGGCCTGCATGTCACTCATCTCTTGCCTCATGTCTTTAATGACTCGGAGAGTCTCTATCATCTGTGCCTGATGCCTACGGTCAGTCTCTCGAAGCGCTGCTAACTCAGCCTGCTGCATCTGAAAGCGAGTCTGATGTACCTGATGTTGTGTCTGAATGAGAGTACCTTGCAGCTGTAGCTGTGTCTGGTGTGCCTGGAGATGGGTCTCATGTGCATACACATGATCACGATGGGTCTGAAGCTCCTGATGAGTCGGCTGACTCAATCCTACCGAGTGAGCCCAAGCCTCTCAGGAAGCATATGCCTCCTCCTCCACCATCGATACTGTCTCCTGGAGAGTCATCCTATCCCCCATAAGTAGATCGACCCGATGTGAGTCCATATCGACTCGCTGTGATATACGAGACCTACTATCCTGAGTGTCCTCTAGTAAAGCATACAAGTCCTGTGTATCATGCTCATGGAGCTTAGCAAGCTCTGTGACCCTAGTATTGACCTCTCCCACGGTCATAGGTGCTATCTCTGGAACTGCCTCTGCCGGATCTACCCAAGTATCCCTAATACAGTACCCAACATCTCTAATCCCTTGTCGCCTCTCTTCAGCATCTACCGTGATGACAAATCCATAATCTATCCCCCGACCTCTGGTAGGTCTAGCAGTAGAACTCTCCCCGACCTCATATCTGTAGGAATCAGGTGTGACAAATTACAACACTCTACGGGGTGCTGCTCAACACTCTTGGATATCATCCCGAACGGTCAACAGTGGTGGTATTTATAGAGATGGTAGTAGTAGAGTAGTGGAGGAGATGTAATTCGGTAGTACTGCACAATAATGGCCTAAGTGGATGTTATCCTTAAGTAACTGGATTTGGGTAGACACCCAATAAATAGTAGAACGGGTATGGCACAGTGGTGGTGATGACGTGCAGGTGTGCCATGCCTAACAAAGGCGCACCCTTGCAGAGGGTAGGAGATAGGAGATAGTGTGTGATGGTGATGGAGTAGTCATGGCCAGAAGTCTCTCAACCTTTGCCTCTGGTGGGAGGGATATGGAAGCCTGAGGCCGAACGGTAATCCTAACCCTAATAGTAATGTCAGTGGAGGGTGGTGGTATAATAGACTCTGTTCCCTTGGGTCAAGCTCTATTCCCTTACGTGGGGAAACATGCTCATCAGTAGGTACACCAACAGCAGAGTCGGCCAGAGCTAAGTGCTCCTCCTCCTCGTCCTCATCCTCATCCTCATCATTGGCGTCATCCCTAGATGAATCGCCGTCATCATCATCTCCATCATCTCCCCCATCCATAGGATAGTCAACCGGACCATCCTCTGTCTCATCATCCTCGTACTCCTCTGGATCCTCCTCGGGATCCAACTCAGTAACATATCCGGGTGACTCAGCAGTAGGTGAATCAACATGAGGTAATGGCTGCTCCTCAGCTGGAAACTCATGCTCATCCTCCAATGGTATATACTCAGGGTATATAGGCTCTGGCACGTAGTCAGGATCATGTGCCTGTATGAACATAGGCTCACGCTCATCCTCGTCCTGAGGAACTGGCGGTGTCTGTGGATCCTCTGGGCCTGGTATGTAATCCGATGATGGTGGGGCTACTGGCTGCATCGGGAGTCCGTCGTATCCTAATATGATGACCCGTGGGATGCCTCCCTCAGATATCTCCTCATCATCGGCTCCCCAGAAGACTCTGCCTGGCTCAGAGTCGGTGTAGACGGAAGTGTAGGTAACAACGGATGATGCAGAAGACATGACTACTGCAAAAAGCAAAAATAACTTATATAAGTATTACTTATAAGACTCTTATAGTAATATACGTAGTATAATTTATATACGCGTATATCAATCATGTAAGCACTTAGTAACTACTAATGCTAAAACAGTGTATGTCATGTAAGCACATATATTAGATGCAAACAAGTAATGTATGTATGTCCCGTGCAAACCCCGTTTGTAAATAAGGTGTTTGAAAATGGTTATAGTCCAGACAAAAACTTTTGACCTGGTTCTCTATAACCTTGGCTCTGATACCAATCTGTAACACCCCCAAATCTGGGTAGCAGCGGAATGTTGAATATCCGAGGGCGTTACTTCATAGATCAATAGCACAAGATATGAGAACGACCACTAAACGTGTCGTTTTAAAAAGATACATTGGATTAACAAAATGCTTGTTCATTACATAAGCTCATGGCTTTAAATTGTTCGACAATATAAGTAAAGATTTCGGTTTATAACAAATGTTCCCAAAATGTAATACGCCCAAATCTTTAGTACTGACTCTTTCCAAAGAGTGACCCCCAATGTATCTGAGCACCTCGTACCTTATTGACCTGAGAAAACATGCTTAAAATATCAACATAAAGTTGGTGAATTCATAGGTTTGTGTAAATCAATAGTAGGACCGCAAGATTTCCAAGTGTATGATTAAGCAATAGATGCAAACATCATAGAAAGTAATTATGTTTTCCTAAGCTCATGACACTGAAGCTCGACGTATATGAATACAATAAATTGCCAACATTTTCCCATGAATGATGTTCTAACCCGCAACATCCTAAATCTGACATGGTATACGTTTGTTGTCCTGCAACCCGGCACAGTGAGCGCTACTCACCCAAACGGGGATGTCAATCCCAAATAGATCTATTTATAACGTTCTGCGTACAATCTAGTAATTGACAGTTCATGATAAAGGGCTCAGTGGGTTATCGCTACTTAGGCAAACACGTAATCATAGTATAAAATGTACACTTGCGTCCAATTTGTAAAACAAAGCATGTTCTCACCCCAAAGATGTAAATCATTTAAATAATTATAAAACATGGGGCTATGAACTCACCTTAGTAAATAGTCCTCTGAAAATGATAAATATATCCAAAGAAATGGCAAATGAATCACCGTGCAAATTACTAAGTATATAGGCCAGTCTTAGTCTACAAGTTTAGGCTAACGACTCAATGCATAAACTACAATAAATTGCTAGTTTATATATACTGTTATCACTTGTGTGGTGGTGCACATGTTTATTGTATTTGTATTCACTTGATGGCTCTTGGGAAGATATACGATTTATACACGTCCTAGTATATGCATAAACGTTTTTAATAAATATTCATATTTATTAAGTCGTGTTTTAACTCGTATAATATCCGAAAAATATTATAATTCGTCTGTAACGTTAAGTGTTTACAAAAATCACTTTCGTTTATAAAATACCCTTAGGTTTTCTATAATTACCACATTAGTCCCTATGTTTATGAAAATATAGTATTTACACTTTAAACCCCTAGGTTTCCATAATTACACCTTTAGTCCTTTAACTTTAAAACAATTACACTTTAGGTCCTTTCATGTTCCAAATAGCCCCTTAAGTTTATAAAAATAGTTTTTGACAGTTTTTAACCCTCAGTTTACAAGTTTGCACTTTTAGTCTCTTAACCTGAAAAGGTCACATTTTAAGTCCAATTAAGTTCTAGCAAGTGGCATTTGGTTTTAATGGACTCCAATAAGTCATATAAGCTAGGTCAGCTTATAAATAAGCTCGAATGAGCTTATTTTGGCTTATTGGGCCTTATTAGACCCGTTAAGGTCCAATAAGCAATCTAAAGGTCCAATTGAGTTTTCAAAGGCCATAAGCCCTCGTTAAGTTTATGTAAACTTACTTAAAACTGTTTAGCTGAAAATAAGCTTGAGTGAGCTCATTTGAGCTTTTTCGAGCTTATTGGGCTCGTTAGCCCAACAACCCTTAACCTGAATGTTTGCAAAAGGTCCATTAAGGTTTTCTTATGTGATCTAATTCATTTTCTTATCTCAATAAGCTTATTTGGGCCTGTTTAATCTGTTTTAACCTGGTGGCTTATTTAATAAGCTAATAAGCTCCGATAATGGGCTTTTGGGCCCATTACGAGCCCGATAGGTATTTTAAGTCTTTGGACTTGATCCAATTAGGTCCATTAGCTCGTCTAGGTTTGTAATAAGCTTACTAGACTACAAAAGCTCACAATTAAGCTGTCTAAGCTTATTTGAGGCTTATGGACTTCATGGATCATGGTAATGGGCTACCAAGCCCATTTAGGGTTCAATTATGTTTACGCTTTAAACGTTAAGGTCCATATAGGTTCAATAAGCACATTAGGTCTCTTAATAAACACAAAGAGCTTATTAATCAACTGTGGGCTCATATTCACGGTCTGTTGGGCTTGTTGGGTTTAATGGACCTATTTGTGGCTCGTTAAAGTGTCTTACGTATATTGTTTATTCCAACGAGATCAAGGACCTTATAAGCCCTCGATAAGCTTAAGTGAGCTTATTTATAAGTTCTCAAGTTACAATGGACTCCAACCCTCGACTGTTTGTGCCTTGTTGCGGCCATCGCGGGCATGATGCTTGGATTTAACGAGACCATTAGTGGCCTGTTAATCTCTTTAGTGGGTTTAGGTTTCGATATCATTCTAATATCCAATGTAAGCTTATTTAGCACGTATAGAGGTCACGTTTGTTCCATGAAAACGTTTAAATGGTTCACGTACTCCTTCCCAAGCCATAACATCATGTTTCCATAAAACGTTTATGTATAGTTTTCGAGGAATTCATGCGTATGACTTAGTGTTCACATTGGTTTCTATGTTTTCATATTAAGCGAATACACTTAAGCCTTAGCTTATCGTTAAATCATGTTGTATATGTTCCTTTATATCTTAACACTACACAAGGTCGTATAAGCGTATAAATAACGCGTGTAACATGTATGTTTTGTATTTACTTTGCCCTAGCTCAGGTTAGCGTATTATTTACATGTTAACCTGACATAATGACTAGTAAACAAAGAAACAAGTATAGTACGAAGTGAGTTTAAGCTTGTACGTGACTGTAACACCCCCAAAACCAGGTAGC
>BQNB010099814.1:5141-24843 GCA_026074375.1 Tanacetum coccineum | reverse complement strand
CAAACATCATTTTGGGAATAAAATAAAAACAATGATCTCTCATAAAGACTGAATTTGAAAAACGTTACAGTTTCAAGGGAGAGTTTAGGGGGAGTTTTTGAAAAAGATTCATTATTCAAGGGGGAGTTTGTGAAAATTTGAAAAACAAATCGAAAATGATAATCACAAGGGCTAAATGTGTCAATTTTCAAAATCTTTTTTGGAGGCTATAAAAGGAGGAAAAAATTTTCATTTCATTTTTTCTATTTACCGAATCCATTTACCGAGTTTGAGAAGAAATTCATTTCAATCTTTTTGAGTTCATTACAACGATTTCGATTACTTTTCTTTCTCAAACGTAAGTGGGTGAGACTAATCAGATTGATAATTGATTGTTTTGCACTATCGAGTTTAAACTCGGTAATATTGATGTTTACTGAGTTTGTGTTTGTTATGTTTTTATACAGTTTGTGAAAATAATTGTAATCAAGGACGATAATAAGCAATGGGTATGTGTAAATAAGTGATAAATAGCTTAGGGATCGTTAATTAGCAACTGAAATTGAAACTCGGAAATGTATGGTGTTTATCGAGTTTATAAAATATTCAGTTTGATTGATTGGAGTATGAAAATGGAAAAATGAACATAAAAATCGAGTTTAGCTTTTCATAAAGTAAAAGGAATAAGTGTATATCTTGTTTGAGAAACTCGGAAGGGTCAAGCTATCAAACTCGAAAGAGTCAAAAGGTCAAAATCGATAATGGTCAAAAGTCAAAATTCAGTGAAAATTTAATTTGTGTATATGTGAAGTTGTGTTCAGATCGAAATGATCAGTTTCTCATGTGTGATGAAAACGTTAAATAATTTTGGCAAAGAAATCAAGTTTTTATGAATTCTAAGCTATGGGTCATATATATCTATTCGTAATTGTTTAAGTGGACTAAGTCATGTCCGGTTTAGGCCGTTTTCCACAATGAACAGAATGAGGAGTGAGTGACTTAGTGTCCATTCAATTATTGAGTTAGACATGTTTGTCTTCATTATTTGGGATTCATGACAAAAAGTGAAAGAAAAAGTTTTTATGACTTGAATCTGTTAATCTAAATCTCAATTGTTTAAGTGTACTAAGTCATGTCCGGCTTCGGCCAATTTCTGCAATGAACAGAATGAGGAGAGAGTGACTTAGTGTCCATTCAGTTGTAGGTTTGAGATTACCTGATTCTATGTTATCATTATAAAGAAAGTTTTTGTCAAAAGATTTCTGGAAAAAGTTCTCAAAATCTATTATTGTGTCAAAATGATACTCTTTCACAAAACAATTTTAAGAAGTTGAATGATTTCTCTTTAATTTTTCATAAAAGAGTCTTGATTAAAATCAAAAGAGAAATCTTCATCATTCTTGAAAGAGTATCATGTCACAAAGAATTTCTGGTGAGGATATTCTAAAAATAGAAAGAGAGAGCTAAATCCATACGCGAAAAAGCAAATCAAAAGTGTGTTTTAAAAAGAGTTGCCAGAACACACAAAAATTGGTAAATCAAAAGAATAAAGCGTATGGCATGTGCTAGAAAAAGCAAGAACGAGCACATAGGAAAGAAACTGATCAAAAATATGTTCAAAAAGAATTGCCAGAACATATAAAACAGACAGAGTGGAAAAAGAAAAAAATGTCAAATGAATTGTTTGTCATCTAACATCTCAATTGTATTCATTCAGTAATCATCATGGCACAACAACAACATGCAGCTGATGTTCATCCAGATGAACTGTGCCCTCCAAACAAGAGATGTGATCTTATGGATGCTAACAAGAAAGTTAATCTCGAGCATGTGCAATGTCCGACAGGAAGCAAAATTCTGACGAATATCATCAAGATTCATCCATTAAGATTCAGCATTACAGCTTCTTTATCCGTCCCATGGATTTATATGGCACAGTTCTGGCATACTTTGAAGGAAGACGGATCAAAGTATCGGCTCAGGTTTAAGCTGGACAAGAAAGAACTCACTCTTACACTGGATGACTTCAGATAAATCTTTCATCTTCCATAAGCAACTGCCAACAATCATAATTCATTCGTGCCACCACCATCATTTTCTGACATGGTTCCATTCTACAAGCAAGTATTGGGATTTACAATGGAGTTAAAGACACAATCAAATTTCAAGACTACTGGTCTTCTGCAGCCATGGCAAACGTTATGCAAAATATTCTCCAAATGCTTACCAACACGTGTCACTGGATGGGACCAGCCACCGTTGCAGATAATGCAAATGTTGTATTGCTTTGTCAACAACATTCATGTGGATTATGCGGAAGTTACTTTGGGAAGGACTTTACTATTCGCTTCATCATCTAGCATCTTCGATTCCATATCCAAGATTTACAAAGATCATTGTCAGTTACTACATGACTATCTTTCCTGACATCTCAAGACGTGTTCGAGACATGTACCACAATTTGCAAGATGATGATATTATGAAGAATAGAATATTTTTTAATCAGGAAGGACACAAAAACAAAGGTTGGAATGCAGGTACCAGTTGGATGATCACTGATGAAATGAAGCTAACGGAGCATTTATTGGTAAGTATGCGGAGGTGTTTTAGGATAGAGTTCTCTGACTCAGTCACAGACAGACTGAAGTTACAAGGAACGCATAGGACACCTAGCGCCCCTAGGTCAGCTAACCCTGATAAAGAAGTCGCAGAGTCAAGTGCTCCAAGACGATCAACTGTGATTCATCTTCGTCTCCCTGAAAGGAGATCCATACGTCTTACACCACCAGCTCCAGTGCTAACTGTTGACAAAGCAGACGAGATGATTTTACAAGATACATTGCAAGTTAGTTTTGTTGAGCATAAAAGTTCGTGGAGGCCGCAGGAAGTAGGAAAATGTTGGCACCCCCTAGTTGATGTGCTCGGAGCATTGGCATCTGAAGAAATTGAAAAGATGGTGGATGGACAAGAGAATATTGTTGATGATAGTTCAATCCCTAGGAATGATGAATCAAATATTCCGGCACTAGGATAGAGCCCCGGAGTGATAAGGAAAGTCCAGAGGTGGAGATTGCTAAAGAAAAGGAAGTGGAGATTTCTAAAGAGAAGGAGGTGGAGCTAACTAACGTTGTTATACCAGTAAATGTAAATGATGAAGATGAAGAAATAACTGATGAGGTGTATGAATTGAAGAGAAGGGAGAAAGGGAAGATTGTAGAGGAGACTAGGAATTCACCAATCCTCACACCAATTAGGATCTCCTAGGATCTACTAATCTCATAATCTTCGGATACGAGAAACCTCAAGAATTAAACAGATTACTCTCTACTACATCTATCCATCAAGTTCACCTCACATAAAGTTTAGCTTAAAACGAATCGACTTCTATCACTGTTCAAGACAAAACCTACTCGCTTCAAACGCTACAAGAGCTTCTTTTACGAGTTACAAGGACGTTATGGTTACTTGTTTGCACATCTACGGGTGAGGTTCATGCCAAGAAAGTCATTTGATACACTTGCTAATAATCTTCATGATGTAATGGTTAAGACATTACCTGCTATGGTTGATAAACACATTAAGGAGCAAGTTGTAAAGCTAGTTCCTGAACAAGTTCGTAATCAAGTTCCAGTGTATGTTGCGGAAGGGTTGATTCTGGAAAGGCAAAAGGCTAAAAAAGAGATGGAAAGGTTAATTGCTAAAGCTATTTTGCAGGAACATAGAAATATTCAGGCTCAAATTAAGACACACATTGATAATGCAATTGCCAATGTCATTCCTTCTCAAGTCGATGCATCCGTTTGAAGTTATATGTCTGGACATATTCTTCATGTTCATCTGCTCAATCCAAACCACCTTAGTTCTAGAAACAAACAATATCAAAATGGTATCTTGCTATGAAAGTTTGATCCCATTGCAAACAACAAGACATAGCAATATGGTTGGCCTCAGATGAAGTTTGAACGAAAAACGAGGTACTAACAAACTTGCATGTAGTACTCCTGCCGTTAGCCCAAGAGATCCGAAGATAATCATGATGAATGCTCATCTGAGGGGGAGATAGTGCAAAGGGGCAGAAGGACATCAATAGTATGAAGCTTATGTGTTTGGAGAGTCATTATCTGGACAAGTATTTCAAGAGGAACAAGCTCTATCAACTTTAGGAAATCAAGAGCAAAATGATGATTTTGATTTTTGGACTAACTTTTATGCTTCAGATGATGATGAAATACCATCGAAGCAAGTATCACAAGAAATTATGGAAGAAGTATCACTGACTATTGATGAAGCTAAGCTGAGAAAGATGGCTGATGAGATGTTAAGACAGAGATGTACTTCAGGAGGATGAGCATAGAATTCACATGATCTGATGAAGAATTTTCTTAACGAGTGGACATTGTCTGGGAAGAAAGTAGAAAAAGAAATTATTGCCTCTTCACATCCGAGAGAAGAGCACACCATTGGTCATAGCTTGTTGACGAGATCCTGAAGCTCCAGCATTATCTCTGATTAATCAAGACCTTTTGTATTTGAAGAAAGGAAATTCTGGACCTGAGAAGATAGTCGTGTCGCTTCATAAGTTTCCAGCAATAATCTTCAACGATGATGATATTGAAGAACAAACTTCTAGATGGGTGAATAATTGTGTAAAGAAATTCAATCCTTATGCTCGATATGGTGTTGAACATTGGAAGAATCCTCATGCGAAGATCCTTCCTACCTAAGGAATAAGAACAAGTGGAAAAACCAAAAGAAGAGATTTATTCAAACTCAAAAATCATTCAAGTCATCAAGACATATTAGGAATTGGGTCATGAACACAAGTTTATCACAAAGATTGTTGCAAGGAGAGCTAATGATTGCATTGTATCAATTACCGAGCCGGATTACAAGAATCTTAACAAGAACGATACTGAGGACATATACTTGTGATTTATGAATGGCAAGGTACCGGGATTATGCAGAATAATGGTGATATGGTCTTTATCGGTATTCATTAGAAGTATAGTGATATGGGAAAGAGTGCATAACTTCCAACTTGGAATTGAAAGCTATCAACAGAAGGTTAATCTCACTGCACCAACAATGACTTTCCCAGGAATTGAAGATCATGAAATGTTCTCTATCATCTATGAGCCTGTGCATGGAATTATTTACAAGAATAGGAAGAAAGAGAAATGGGTGATGAGACATTCAGAGATCTATAAGTTTTGTGATGCAACGTTAAATAGAGTGTTAGAAGGTCTGAAGAGTTATAATAATGATGTCAAGTATGGATACGTACAAAAAGATCTCACCAAAGATGAAACAGAATACTTGAAGTTGTTTGAAGAAGAGATTGAAGAAAGATTGAAGCATCAAAGGCAGATGAGAAGATGGGAGATGTACGTGAATAAAAGACTACTTGGATCAAGAAGAGAACGTCCTGAATAATCGACCCTTAGGGGGAGATTGTTAGGATCATTAAAAGTGTCAATTATGTGATTTTGTATTATTTAAGTAATTAGTGTTTCTTTTGATAATGTCAAAGTAGTTTGTAATAAGGTATATTATGCTAAAAGAATGAAATAGCATAATTACCAAAGTCTAGGGACTAGATGTGACAAGTTAGGAAAATAAGGAAGGTAAGCCTCCTTCTATTAACTATAAATACCCCTCTAATATTCATTAGAGGGTGATGAACTTGTAACAAACTCTTCCATTTACCTCCCTTTTATTTCATTTGAATTTCAATTACTTGCCTTCTCGACTATTCTCTCTATGCATACATGTTTGATATGATTGATTCAAGATTAATGTGACCTATCAAATAAGAAGAATGATGTCAAGGCAAGGAGCCTGCTACTGATGGCTCTTCCCAATGAACATCAACTCATATTCAGCCAATACCCTGATGCAAAATCAATGTTTGCTGCCATTGAAACAAGATTTAGAGGTAACGCAGCTACCAAGAAAACTCAAAAGACACTTTTAAAGCAGCAATATGAGAATTTTAGTGCAACAAGTGCAGAGTCTCTTGACTCTATCTTCAATAGGCTTCAGAAGATAGTCAGTAGGCTTGCTATTCTAGGTGTGGTCATTGCACAAGAAGATTTAAACTCAAAATTTTTGAGTAGCCTACCCCCTAAGTGGAACACTCATGTAGTTATGTAGATAAATAAGTTTGAGGTTGAGACTATGAGCATAGATGATTTGTACAACAACTTTAAAATTGTTGAACAAAAGGTAAAGAAATCTATTGGTGGAAGTAGTGGTGCTCAGAACTTGGCCTTCATGATTGCTTCAAGCACTAACAGTACTAATGATACTAACACTGCTAGTCCACAAGTTAGTAATGCTAGTCCTATTTACTGCTAGCATCAGTGATAATACTGTGTATGCTTTCATGGTTGAAAATCCAAATGGTTCTAATGTCCTACACCAGGACTTAGAGCAAATTCATGAAGATGATTTGGAAGCAATGGATTTGAAGTGGCAGCTCTCTTTGCTAAGTGTGAGGGCAAAGAAGTATTATCAAAGGATAGGCAAGAAGATTTTCATTAATGCTAATGGTATTGCTGGGTATGATAAATCAAAGGTTGAGTGTTACAACTGTCATAAGTTGGGACACTTTGCCAGAGAGTGTAGAGCACTAAGAAGAAAGGAAAGTCAATTCAGGAATCAAGACAATACCAGGAAGCAAGGAAACAATAAAGACAAATCTTCAAAGGCAATGTTAGCTATAGATGGTGTAGGTTTTGATTGGAGTGACATGGCAGAAGAACAAGTTCAGACAAACATGGCTCTAATGGCATTTTCAGACTCGGATGTATACACTGATAAAACTTGCTCTAAAACTTGTCTGAAAAACTATAAAACTCTTAAGAAACAATGTGATGATTTGCTTGTTAAGCTTAATGAATTTGAATTTAAAGCAACTACTTATAAAAGAGGTTTAGCAACTCTAGAAGATCAAATTATCACATATAAAAAGAATGAGGTTCTTTTTAGTGAAGAAATAGAAGTTCTTAAAAGAGATATAGCTTGTAAAGACTATGAAATAAATGTGCTTAAAAGTGAGTTTGAAAAGGTTAAGCAGGAAAAAGATGGCATTGATTTTAAAATTGAGAAATTTGATAAGGCCTCAAAAGACTTAGACCAGTTTTTAAGAAGTCAGATAACTGACAAATATAAAAAGGGTTTAGGATATAGTGCAGTTCCTCCACCACACCCTTTAATCTATAATAGACCTAACAAGCTTGATCTGTCTTATTTTGGTCTTGATGAGTTCAAAGAGCCTGAGTTCAAAGAGCCTGAGTTCAAAGGTTATGGTCCTAAGGATAGTGAGCAAGTGTCTAATGTTGTTTGTGATAAAAAATCAGATAATTCTAAAGAAAATTCTATTGAGTCTTTGGTAGAAGAACAAGTATCACAAGATAAAAGTAGCTTTGTTGAGACTTCACTTAATGTTGATAAAGAAACTGTTTTTCCTGTTATTAAAAAGGTAGAGTTTACTAAATCTAAAAATCATGAAAAACCAGTTAAAAAGTCAGTTAGGTATGCAAAAATGTATAGATCACAAACTCCTAGGGGTAATCAGAGAAATTGGAATGGACAGAAGTCTAATCAACTAGGGAAAGATTTTGTGATGTATAACAAGGCTTGCTTTATATGTGGAAGTTTTAATCATTTGCAGATTAATTGTGATAATCATCAAAGAAGAGGCATAGTATATAGAAATAATTACAATAGGGTGGATGCCAAAACTACACACCCTACTATACTCAGGAATATGTCTCTAAAAGCAGTTTTGTTGAAAACTGGCCTCACACCACTTAATACTGATAGGCCTGTTAATACTGCTCACCCCAAAATAGCAGTTCATAGCGCTAAATCAAAGACATAATTTTCTAAACAGGCACAATCAACTGCTAAACACTGTTAGGCCCAGAGTAGTTAATACTGCTAGGCCATATACAGCACCAATTAATACTATTAGGGTAAAAGGGGTAAATGCTGTAAAGTCCTTAGCATATTAGGTTTGGATACCTATCAAACCTAATGGTGCATCACTTGCTTTTAAAAGACACAACTACATTGATGCACGAGGCAGATCCAAGTTAGTAATGGCTTGGGTCCCCAAAGGAATCTAATTTCCTTATTCTTTATGTGTATGGCAAGCCACAACATGATGATAAAGGATTTATTGACAGTGGATGCTCAAGGCACATGACTGGAAACATAGCTTATCTCTCAGATTTCAAGGAATTTGATGGAGGTTATGTTGCATTTGGAGGAGGTGCATATTGTGGTAGAATTACTGGTAAAGGAACACTTAAGACTGATAATCTTGATTTTGAAGATGTATACTTTGTCAATGAGTTAAAATTCAATCTTTTTAGTGTCTCACAGATGCGTGACAAAAAGAGCTATGTCCTTTTTACTGACACTGAATGTCTTGTCTTATCTCCTAATTTTAAGTTGCCTGATGAAAATCAGATACTCCTTAAAATTCCTAAAAAGGACAATATGTACAGTTTTGATAAGAAGAACATTATTCTTAAAGAGAGTTTGACTTGTCTTGTTGCAAAGGCTACATTAGATGAATCAATGCTCTGGCACAGAAGACTTGGTCATATTAATTTTAAAAACATAAATAAGCTTGTCAAGGATAATCTAGTAAGAGGATTGCCTACAAAACATTTTGAAAATAACCAAACCTGTGTTGCTTGTCTTAAAGGGAAGCAACACAGAGCTTCTTGTAAGTCTAAAGTTCTGAATCCCATTACTAAGCCTTTGTTTATGCTACATATGGATTTGTTTGGTCCAACCTTTGTGAGTAGCTTAATGCATAAGAAGTATTGCTTAGTAGTCACTGATGATTATAGTAGATTTACATGGGTTTTCTTTTTAACAACTAAGGATGAAACCAGTGAGATCCTTAAGAACTTTATCAAAGAAATAGAAAACCTAGTGGATAAGAAAGTGAAAATAATCAGAAGTGATAATGGAACAGAGTTTAAGAACAAAGTTATGGATGATTTTTGCAGAGAAAAAGGTATTAAGAGAGAATATAGTGTAGCTAGGACTCCTCAGCAAAATGGTGTAGCTGAGAGGAGGAATAGGACACTAATTGAGGCTGCTAGAACAATGTTAGCTGACTCTAAGTTACCTACCACATTTTGGGCTGAAGCAGTTTCTACTGCTTGCTATGTACAGAATAGGGTCTTAGTAGTCAAGCCTCATAACAAGACACCTTATGAACTTTTTAGAGGTTTTAAACCAGCTTTAAGTTTTATGAGACTATTTGGTTGTCAAGTTACTATTCTTAATACTTTGGATAGTTTAGGCAAGTTTGATGGCAAAAGTAATGAAGGTTTCTTTGTTGGATATTCTTTGAGTAGTAAAGCTTTTAGGGTATACAACACTAGAACCAAGAGAGTAGAAGAAAACTTGCATATTAGGTTTTTAGAGAATAAGCCTATGATAGAAGGAACTGGTCTAAAATGGTTGTTTGATATTAATTCTCTAACCCAATCTATGAACTATATACCAGTTATTGCAGGTACAATTTCTAATGACTCTGCAGGTACATCAGGAGAAAACATTCAAGATTGCATTGTGATGCCAATTTGGAAAGATACTTCATACTTTGATTCACCTACCAAGGATATTGATAAAGGTGAACCAAAAACTGCCGATGATGCTCAAAAGTAGGTTGAAGATGGTCTAAATAATGAGAATGCTGAACAAGAAAGGTTTGCAGATGATATCAGTGCTAAAGATGTTAATGCTGCTAGGAAACATGTTAATACTGCCAGTCTTGATGTTAATACTGGTAGTCTTAAACTTAATGCTGTTGGCCCATCAGTTAATACTGCTAGTTCAAATAAACATGATAGCCCTGAAGACATGTTCACTATGGGAGTTTGTTCTACACTTGAAGCCACTCATATTGAGTCCTTTAGTGATGAAGATGAACCAAAAGTTGATTTGGGGAACATCACAAATTCCTATAAAGTTCCAACCACTCCCAATACAAGAATTCATAAAGATCACCCAATTGATAATGTGATTGGTGATGTGAAGTCATCTGTTCAGACAAGAAGAATGACAAAACCTACTTCTGAACAAGGGTTTCTCAATGATGTATATGAACAGAAAACATATGATACCCTGAATACTTGTTTATATGCTTGTTTCCTATCACAAATCGAACCAACAAGCATTGAAAGCTCTATCTGATTCATCCTGGGTGGAAGCAATGCAGGAAGAACTTCTGCAATTCAAACTTCAACAGGTTTAGATACTTGTGGATTTGCCTAGTGGAAAGAGGGCCATTGGAACAAAATGGGTCTTCAGAAATAAGAAAGATAAAAGGGGCATTGTGATTAGAAACAAAGCAAGGTTAGTTGCACAGGGTCATAGACAAGAAGAAGGTATTGATTATAAAGAAGTATTTGCTCATATGGCAAGAATTGAGGCAATAAGATTGTTTTTAGCCTATGCTTCTTTTATGGGTTTTCTGGTATATCAAATGGATGTGAAGAGTGCATTGTTATATGGAACCATTGAGGAAGAGGTTTATGTTACTCAGCCACCAGGATTTAAAGATCCTGACCATCCAGACAAAGTTTATAAGGTGGTCAAGGCACTTTATGGGTTGCATCAAGATCCAAGAGCATGGTATGAAACCTTGTCTAACTATCTGTTGGGAAATGGGTTTAAAAGAGGGAAGATAGATCATACATTGTTTATCAAGAAGCAAAAAGGAGATATTTTGCTTGTACAGATCTATGTTGATAACATTATCTTTGGCTCTACAAACAAGGAGTTGTGTACTACATTTGAGAAGCTTATGAAGGATAAGTTTCAGATGAGTTCTATGGGAGAACTTACTTTATTCTTAGGATTACAAGTAACACAAAAGGAAAATGGAATATTTATCAATCAGGATAAATATGCAGCTGAGATTTTGAAGAAATTCAACTACACAGATGTGAAGTCTGCTTCTACTCCAGTTGATTTGGAAAAGCCTTTAGTCAAAGATGGAGATGCTGATGTGTTTGTTTGTAATCTCTATAGATTTATGATTGGGTCTTTGATGTATCTCACAGCATCTAGGCCAGATATTATGTTTGCAGTATGTTCATGTGCCAAATTCTAAGTTACACCAAAGACATCCCATCTCTTAGCAATAAAGAGAATTTTTAGATATCTGAAAGGTAAACCAACATTAGGCCTTTGGTATTCTAAGGATTCTCCATTTGAACTAGTTGCTTATACTGATAGTGACTATGCTGGATCAACTCAAGATAGGAAGTCTACAACTGGAGGTTGTTAGTTTTCGGGAAATAGGTTGTATCATGGATCGTGTAAGAAGCAAAACTGTGGTTTGTCCACCTCTTCAACTGATGCTGAAAGTGGCTGCTGATAGTTGTTGTGGACAAGTACTTGGATTTCAAATCAATTGCTGGATTATGGTAGTAATTTCATGGAATAATGTCATTAATATTGACCATAACAGTATTATCTGCATTATTAAAAATCTGTTAAAACAGTCTAAAACATAACATATAGAGGTTAGGATAATTGTATAAGAGATTGCAATGCTAAAAAGTTATAATTAAATGGTTAAAATGCATTACTGTCATAAATGTGCAGATTTTCTTACAAAAGTTTTGATGTGGAAGGTTTCAGTACTTGGTCTCAAGTATTGGAATGCTTAATCCTTAATGTCTACATCTCTTTATGTCTTTGTAAAAGTTATGTAAAGGATTAGTACTGTTAGTGTGTCAGTTAATATTGCTAGTACAATATTAAGACTGTTAGTCATAACTTAATACTATTTTTCTTGGTTTTGGACTAACATTTACAGGATAAGCAAAGCAGTATGAATAGATTAGACAGCTGAAAAAGAATAATCTCACAGCTAGATTGTATGTAAGAGAGTTTTGTGTCAATTAGTGGGAGACTTGTGGTTAAACTTTGGGATGATAAGGGGTTCAGTCTGATATTGAGTTTTGCTTAATGGTTTTAACTTTCCTTCATGGGTTATACATAGATATGGATCCTCCTGAATTCTCACATGTCTATCTAATTATTATAGTGTGCTGTGTTGAATAGAGGCAGTGTTTTTGTATGAATTATTGGAGCAGAGTTCACTACGTTAGACAAACTTAGTATTGATAGGCAAAAAGTTAATCAGCTTAGTGTTAACTTAGTAATGACTAGGTTGGTGTTTCACTGTTGTAAGTGGACGTCAGTTATTTATTAATTAAATATAAAACGTTGAGTTTATTTTTGCACATCGAACTCGCTTATGGGTTACTTAAATTGGATAATTCGTGATACTTCCCTAACTTATAAGATTTCTTCAAGTTAAAATCACTATTTATTCAGTCGATCATATCAAAACCCTTAAGTGTCATCAATATTATCTCAATTGCTCTTGTCAAAATCTCATACTATCACAATCGACCAAAACCCAGCACCATAATCAAGCTTTACTCTTTTCATCAATCTCTAATGGCAAACTTAAAATTCCATGACAAGCACAATATGGCTGCTTTCTTAATGAAGCCTCAAGGAAGTGAGGACTTTCATCAAATAGTGGACTTTCTAAATGCTAGCTACATCAGGTATGCTCTAACTGAAAATCCACCTATTTATGTTTCTCCTATCAATCAGTTAAAACACTTGACAATGGAGAAATAGAGCTAATTGCAACAGTTGATGGTCATGAAAAGACTATTACTGAAGCATCTGTCAGGAGACATCTCAAATTGGCAGATGTTGATGGTATTAGTACTTTACCAAGAATTTTTTGAAGAACTTACTTTAAAGGGGTATGTGACAGATTTTGATAAATTAACTTTTCAAAAAGGTCACTTTTCCCCACAATGGCGATTTTTGATCCATACCATCCTTCATTGTCTAAGTCCAAAGAAAACCTCTTGGGAACAGTTTAGTAGTAACATAGCAACTGCTATAATCTGTCTGGCCACAAACAGAATGTTTAATTTTTCTAAACTAATTTTTGATGGTATGGTGAAAAACTTGGAGAATAAATATAAATTTTTGATGTATCCAAGATTTTTACAATTGTTTTTGAACAAAGACACTAGACTCAACACCTCTCATAAGAGACTTTATATTGCTCCTGCTCTAACACAAAAAGTTTTTAGCAATATGAAGAGGGAATCTATGGGTTTTTCTGGGTGGAAACAACATTGTTTCCAACAATGCTTGTTACTGAACAATTATCTCAGGGTGAAGGTCCAACAAGACCAGTTGGGACCCAACACACACCCACTATCATTGAAACATCTCCTCAACTACAAAATATATCCATCACCTATAGGAAAACCAGAACAAGAACAAGAAGAATGGGCATTAGGATACCTCAGTCCTATGGCTTATCAAGTGTTGCAGATGAGGCCATCACTAAGGAGATGCATGATGGAATAGGGATGGCTACCACTACTGCTTCTAGCTTAGAAGCAGAGCATGGAAGTGGTAACATATCTAAGACCCAAACCAAGGCAACACCATCTAGGCCAAGTTCTCTAAGAACTAGCTCAGAAGGTGGTCCCGGGTGCCACTCTCACATGTCTATCTAATTATTATTAGTGTGCTTGTGATGAATAGAGGCATGTTAGTGTATGATTATTGGTAGATGCTGATGGTATTAGTACTTTACAAACAACTAAATTTTTTAAACAACTTGCTTTAATAAGGGTATGTGACAGATTCTGATAAATTAACTTTTCAAAAAGGTCACTTTTCCCCACAATAGAGATTTTTGATCCATACCATCCTTCATTGTCCAAGTCCAAAGAAAACTTCTTAGAAACAGTTTAGTAGTGACATAACAATTGCTATCATTTGTCTGGCTACAAACAGAAGGTTTAATTTTTCTAAACTAATTTTTAATGGTATGGTGAAAAACTTAAAGAATAAATATAAATTTTTGTGTATCTAAGATTTTTACAATTGCTTTTGAACAAAGACTCTAGACTCAACACTTCATTCATACGAGACTTTATGATTGCTCCTCCCTCCCACCCCCCCCCCCATCATCTTAACACACAGTTTTTTAGCAATATGAAGAGAGAATCTATGGGTTTTTCTGGGGTGAAAACCGCATTGTTTCCAACAATGCTTGCCAATGAACAATTATCTTCGGGTAAAGGTCCAACAAGCCCAGTTGGGACCCAACACACACCTACTGTCATTGAAACATCTCCACAACTCCAAAATCTATCCATCGCCTATAGGAAAACCAGGAACAGAACAAGAAGAACGGGCATTAGGATACCTCAGTCCAATGTTCTATCAAGTGTTACAGATGAGGCCATTACTAAGGAGATGCATGATAGATTGGGGGAGGTCCACTACTGCTTCTAGCTTAGAAGCAGATCAGGGCAGTGGTAACATATTTAAGACCCAAACCAAGGCAACACCATCTAGGCCAAGTTCTCTAAGAACTAGCTCAGAAGGTGGTCCCTGGTGCCACGTTACCATAGGGGGTAGTTCTGTTCTGGCTAGGCCCTGAAAGGCTATACTCGAAGAAGGTAACATATCTCGAAGTGGGGAGGGTAGTATGCAACTTTTGGAATTGATAGATATATGTATAAAATTGTCAGATAAAGTTACAGCATTGGAAGAAGAACTCAGAAGCACAAAAGCTATCTACAACAAGTCCCTCATCACTCTCACTAAAAGAGTAAAAAAGTTAGAGAACAAGCTCAAGCTCAAAAGAAGAAGTGCAATTATTGACTCCTCAGAAGATGAAGAAGCTAGTTTGGATATTAAGGATCCTTCCAAACAAGGGAGGATGATTGAAGAACTTGATCAAGATGAGAATGTAAACTTGGTCATAAGCAGTAAGCAAAGGGAGGCACATGAGACAGCTGAGCATAGAATGGACAGTGGTCTGGATTTTAGTACTGCTAGTCCTCAAAATGATGATGATGAAATAACTTTTGCTAAAACTTTGGTAAATATCAAAAGGAGTGTAGTAAAAGATAAATGAAAAGCTATTATGCAAGAGTCTGAGCCTCCAAAGAAAATCAAAAAGAGAGAGATGATACAGATAGGTCATGATGAAGAATTAGCTCAGAAGCTACATGCTGAAGAATTAGAAAAGAGTACAGCAAGACAAGAACAAGAGAAGTATGATTTTGAAAAATCCTTGGAATTACAAAAGCAGTTCGATGAAAGAGAGGAAGTTGTAGCTAAATCTATTCAAGCTTATGATATTGATTGGAGTGATCCTGCTGTGATAAGATTCCATACACTTCAGAATAGATCTTTCTCTGTAGCTGAAGTAAGGAAGAACATGTGTATGTATTTGAAGAATCAGGGTGGATACAAGCAGAGTCATTTCAAAGGATTGAGATATGAAGACATTAGACATATATTTGAAAGTGTATGGGATCAAAATCATGCCTTTGTACCTAAAGATTCTGAGATTGAAAAAGAAGTTATGAAGAGATCAGGTTTTATTCAAAAGCAACTTACTAAAAAAGAAAAGGAAAAAAAGGATGCAGAATCTTCAAAACAAGTTGAAGAAAGACAGTTCAGCAAGACGATGTTATAACTGAACAAGTTGTGAAAGAAAGCTATAGGAAAGATGAAGGAAGATTGAAAAGAAAGGCTTTAAAAGCTAGAGAGGACAAGGACAAAAGACAGAAGAAGCAGGATGATCCAGAAAACCTTACACTTATGGAGTATGTGAAAGTTATTTATGATTCTGAAGAAGTAATTAGTGTGACCCATTGACAGTTAAATCCCCAATAGTTAGTTGGAAATCTTATTGCAAAGAAGATGTGGGATACTATGAGATACACAGAGCAGATGGATGTTACAAGACTTATATATTTTTTAGTCAGATGCTAAATGATTTTGATAGAGAAGATTTGATTGTGTTGTATAGACTTTTTAATGAGAAGTATGCATCTACAAGACCAGGTTTTGATGATCTAATGCTCTGGGGAGACATGAAGATTATGTTTGAACCAGATGATGATGATGCAGTTTGGAAAAATCATAATAGTCAAGAGTTGATAGAATGGAAACTCTATGATTCTTGTGGGGTTCACTCATTGATGCTAGGAGAAGTAAGCATTCATATACTAGTTGAGAAAAAGCATCCACTTCCACAAGATACACTTACAAGAATGCTTTGATGGAAACTTCATGTGAATTATAATGTCACTGAAATGGCATATGAGCTTTTAAGGTTTATCAGGTCTCAACTTAATCAATGAAGATAATGTGTTTGGAAGCATCCTCAGCAGATGAAGCTAGAAGATTTAATTCAGAAGAAACTTGAGATTTGATGGTAAATCACAAGTTTAGGAGAGGATTGTTGGGAATAAATCTTCACAAGAGGTTAGTACTGCTCAGATTATAACTAACAGTATTAACTGAGTTAGTACTGCTAGCACAAATTTAGTACTGCCAGTGTTAGTTTGTACTGCCAGAGAAGATTAATACCGCTAAAGGAAGTTAGAGATGCCAGAAGATAAGGATTACATGGAGAATAAGATTAGAAGATAATTATAGAATAAATTGTATCATAATATTCTATAAGTTTATGTTTATATTTAGTATATGTTGTAAGCCGACTAGGACTACTTAGTCTATAAAAAGGAGGCTCTAGGGCATTAGTTGACATACAAGTTTTCATAGTTGTGAAGTCGATTTAAAAAGCTTCAAGGTTGTAAACCCTAGTACTAGTGAAGAGTACTCGTATTATTGATCTAATAATATTGGAGCATTTGGTTATATCTTTGTTCATTCACAATTACTGTTTTATTCATATTACTTCTATATATTAAGGTGTAGATTCCGTATACACTTTAGTATACATACAATGTTTCTACAACAAGTTATTTTGGATTTATCCATGGTAATTTAACCTTAGGCAAGCTAAGGAATGGATCAAGGATTGAGATCAACACAAATAATCGAATTCAATAAAATTCAAGAATAAGTCAACATGGAATTTAAAAATGAAATGAACCATCTTAGGGAGATGCTAAACCTTAGAAATTCAAATCAAGATCCTCCCGTTGACTTTTATGATCTTAAGGGGAGTGACGAGGGAGATAATAAGAAGTTTGAGGACATTAGTAGTTTGGACCCTCCTAAGTCAGCACCATTGAATTATGAACCTTTAGGTAATTCTGATTAGATGTCTAGATCAATTGAGACTAGTAACCTTATTTTGGAGGAGCTCACCACTGAGATCGGCCTAGACGATTCAATTCCAACTGAAATTGATGATGGGTATTGTTAATACAAATAATGTCCAAAAACGTTATTTATATTTTTCGACCCCTCAATGTTTTGATAATAACAAAATGTGAAATTAAATAGTTCAAAACTTTAATGGTCTAACCAGTATTCAAACTTTGATTAGTAGGTCCCACTTGATCATGGTGGGATTTAATAACCGCCAGTGGAGAAGTGGATAGTATTTTCTAAAAAATATAACAGTCAAATCCACCCAACTAGTAATTGATCCTTTAATTTCATCAAACCATTTCCTTGCATTCCCAGCCAATGAGATTGGGAAAACAACAACTCTAAGTCTATCATGATTTACATTGGGTAACTCAAATGGGTTCCACAATTATCAGAAATATTAGATATCTAAGACGCGTCCTACCCCCAAAATCTCCACTGAGGCCTTATTATGTAAATCATCAAGAAATTTCCTATCATCTCATAAGCATTCTTTCCATTAAAACCGTGAATGCTTGAAATCCCAGAATAGTGAATTTGCTTTGTCATAGTCGCGATCTCCATTCATATTGACTCTGTCTCCTTGTTTCGCCATTTCCTTCATCAAAAAATATCAGCAAGATTATGCTCTAGAAGAAGATAGAAAAATTAAGTAACGAAAATCCACAATTTGAAAATTCAGTTTCTGATTCTATCTCATATGATAGAATACGTAGTATTCATTTATCTAAATACGCCAAATTAATATTTTGAGCTGATCTACATTGTAAAGGATAAGAAAAGTTGACATAAGCCGTTAATCCGACTCATAGAAGTGGATACGCCGTATCGGGTTTTTGACTCAGAACCATGTATTTAAAAACAATTCAATCACACAAACAATTAAACTAATAAACAATTAAACAAATAAATATACAAGCAAATATATAGAATATATAAAATTATACACTAATCTAAATTACACTAGTCCTAAGGGTTAGATTAAACTAATGTTAAAAACTAAAATATCAAATAAAAATCAAGATTAAATTTTCACTCCCCGACAGCGGTGCCAAAAAAACTTGATGTTCGTTGAGAGTGGTGAATTTATGATTTCAATTTTAAATTTATATTTTGCGACTTTGAAAAACCAAAATAACACATCTAACGGGCATTGGTACCCGGCAATGGAGTTTCGTGGTAAGTAGGGTGTCGATCACTAAGAGCGAGAAACGCAAACTTTCAGAATTTATCACACATGGTTTTTCTAAGTCTAGGTTAAGTTTCTATCTATGTTAAACCTATGCTAAACCTATGTTAATCCTAAATCTAACGGATAAGGGGGGTTTTCAACCTGAGAGACTGGCATGGGTTTTGTGGTGACTAAAATCAACTTAAGATACTAAAACATACGCAAGCAAATTGATAGAAGATAAAAGAGCGGTCTAGCCAAATATAAGAAAATTGTATTAACTATTATTAATCCAATCAGAACGTTGGTTTGTTTATTTAGTAAAATGATTACTTATCTCGAGGCGGCATATCATTCTTAAGACTTAGGCGGTACTTCTTCCTAAGACCTAGATACGAAGAATTCTGTCACAATTAAACGTATCCGCATAAAGCATCCTATTTGCTGATTATAATCTATCTTAGGGATTAAAGCAATGGTGATCTTGTTAAACCCTAGCTCATAGAGACTTTACCCACTTCAAACTACTGCTAAAGGAAATTCATTCACTAGTAGTTCACTAACCAAGTCTTTACCAATTAATTAAGAACATACTCATTGATCCTAAGGGTCACCTGAGGTAACAACCCCAAATTTGGGTCGCAGCGGAATAAGGGTCCGGGGCGTGTTACTTCTCAGATAAAAAACACAAGATATATATAGAATGACCAAAAAGTCATTTTAAAACTGATACATTGGATTTCAAACACGTACAATAATAAAAATAAATAGCACATTTATTGACGTCGTCAAAGACTTGAAAACACAGGGTGTTATAACATGAGTTTCCCAAAATATAATACAACCATATCTTTAGCATGACATCCCAAAACAAAATCACCAATGTATCATTGGCACCTTATGCTTACTAATCTCCTAAAAAACATTGCTTTAAAACGTCAACAATAATATTGGTGAATTCATAGGTTTGATAAATCATATATTGTAGGACCACAAGATTTCCCAAGTGTATGATAATGCAAATCATATAAATGTAATTACGTTGCCCTAAGCTCATGACACTAAAGCTCGACATAAATGAATACCATATAAATGGCCTACATTGCCTGTGATGATATTCTAACCCGCAACATCCTATGTTTGACATGGTATACGTTAGTTTGCCCAGTGATAGCTAATCACCCGAACGGGGATGTCAATCCCAATAGATCTATTCATAACATTTGCGCTCACAATCCAGTAACTGACAGTTCATGATAATGGGCTCAACTAGGGTTATCGCTACTTAGGCAACACGTAATCATAATATAAAACTTA
>BQNB010099813.1:0-24844 GCA_026074375.1 Tanacetum coccineum | reverse complement strand
AAGTCAAAAGTCAAGTCGGAACCAAAAAGTCAAAGGGTAAAATAGTAATTTAAAATATCAAAAATTGCGGGGTGTGACACTCAGGCTGAATACTTACCGCGAACTCCATCTTGACCGGGTACACTGCTCGTTAATGTGTTGTTTTAGGTTTGTCAGCTAAATATAAATTTAAAACTTGACAATCAAATAATTGACCCTACATGACAGCACATCAAGAGTCCATAGACTTTTTTAAATTTAGGCCATTCCGGGAAGACGAATGTCATAACCGCAGAGAAAATTAGTATTTTAACTTGTTACTTTCGGGTGCACTATTTCATCCACATGGGGGAAGAGATATCTTGTTATGTTTAGTATGCATCATTTAGAATACTAGGGGGAAGTGTTGTAAGAAGATTTATTCTAAGCGTGAGAAGATTGGTTACTGATTCAATAAATGCTTCCTCAAATGGTTAATCACTAAGCTTATTCTTAAAAGAAGTAGATATATTTGATAGAAGAGGTTCACATAGGTATGATGATTCCTTTAGATTGTCAGTATCCTCTAGGAAGAAATGTCTACATCCGAGAATTAGTTGACTTTGGAGTTATCATTTCGACCATTTAGAGGGAATAATTGTGACATCCCAGACTTAGTTGACTTTGGTGTTTCAATTTATACCATCACTATCCTGAAGAGAGAAATGCGCTCATCCGAGACTTAATTAACTTTGGTGTTGCGGTATCAAATTCTTGAAAGGGTTAATTGTGTGCTTCGGATAAATGGGTTTATACATTAAGACTGCTTGATGCGGCTTGCAAGAATGTTTTGAATCTACTCAAGAAAGGATTGCTGATTTAGGGGGAAGCTAAGCCAACTTCTTAAGAGAGACTACGGGGAAAACCTACGGCTGCTACAAAGAACCATATGATTCTATCATATGATGTTCGCATCATTCAGGTCAAACCTCGTACATAATATACTTGTGAATATGTAAATAAGTAGTATAGACTTATGGTGATAATAAAGAGTGCTCGAGTACAAAACTTTCAAGAATTTATTTGTAAATTCAAATTTTTTCAAATTCTTGTACTCAGCACTGTCGTATGTACCCTCAAATATTGAAGGGGAGAATTATATGTTCCATATATGGCTTGTGAATAATCAGAACATTTTTCTCCCACATTTTTTAAACATATTTGAATCAATTGATATCCAAAATATCAAGAGATTTGAAATTTTTGATAAGAGGAGAAAATGTGATTAAAATATATGGCTAATTATGTGAACTTGTTTTGAACCCAACTATACGCTCACCTACATATGTGCTAAACTCTTTCGATTAAATGATGCACATATGAAGGGGGAGCAAATGGTTAAGTGTTGGCAGAAATGTGGAAGTACCAAAGACCAACCATTGAATTTATTGTATTGGAGTGATAAGGTGGTTAAGTTTAGGTATTCATTCCCATAATCCAGCCAGAACCGGAGGGATCTACCCATGGATATTCCACTAGATAGTGTAGTAGTCCTTAGGTATGAAAAAAGGAGTAAAAGTGAGAATAAGGGAAAAATGCCGACTAAGATGGAGCTAGTACTGGAACAAACCCAACAAGGTACTAGTTATGAAGTCTCGGTAAGCGCTGAAGGGGTTAAAGAATTAAAAGGAAAAGTTAAGATAAAGGGTGAAACGAAAAAAGCCCTCCTTACACTTAGGTAGAAACCGGGTCAATACATCTGCTGTCAAGAATCACAAAGATGATTGCTGACATTGAAGACTGACATCATGGACCTAGTGATGCAATGCACAACCCTCCCTAGCCACTCAAGGTCTCTCAACAGACTTGTTTCATTTCTCACGGAGATTACACGCATTTCTATCGACTTTCTCACTCAGAGTTAGTTGATATTGAAAAGGTGGCAGTCTGCTCCAGCATCCGATCACTAAAACCAAAGTGCACTAGTAAGTCTAGAGCCAAAAGAGATCATTCATAAATCTTACTAGGACACTGTTTAAATATATTTGTTGTTCACACGCTGTGAAAACAAGTAATAACCTAAGAGTCCTACTCATAATCCTTGCGATTTTTCCAGAACATCAAAGTGATAGTAAAGTATTCACGATGACGGTGGAAATCCTGCTTGAGCCAACATCAAACAAGCTCTTGGTAGGTGACTTGTGAGATTCAAATGAATCAAACTTGTGACAACTGGAAAGAAACGATAGTGCGATTCTAAATTGAATCAAACTTGTTCCAGTAAATGAATTGATGGTTGATGATGAATTTTGGAAATGATTAACACTCTTGATGTGTCATAAAACCACTTTAGCAAGTGACATGTCGATTGATTTTCAAATCGATTTTTCTATTCAATCGGTGAGACAGTAACTCGCTGGTTCACTCATATCGTGCTGTCTGCTTTGAGACGTTCCGGTAATGAGAACATGCTGAGTTTGATGAATCTAATACACATGTGTTAGAAAGATTTGATACTTCAGCTGAAAAACCTGTTAAGGAGATTCTTCTTAAATTGAATCTACCTGATCACAGGTCGATCCTTACGGATTCGAAGGTTACTCAAACCAAACACGGGTGAATGACAAAGTCATATTCGTCCCCCGCTTTATTGCTAACTGTTTTAATACAGGATACTTAAAGATGGAGGTGAAGGTACCTGGTTCCAGCTGACTCACATATTCATATCCGCATGCTCATACTCGATCGACATTTATAAAGATACCATGAAAGCTCAAGTACATGTTACTAGACTTTCGCTACTCTGATACCATACGTCCTTCTTGAAGCGACGAAGTGTTAAAGTTAAAGAACTACAAGAAAGATGCATAATTAAAGCTTTCAAGTTAACAAATCAAGAAAAGTATGAGCATGTAGGTCCAAATGTCACAAGTTCACAAGATGGCAAACTTTACAAGATGGCGAAAAGAGATGATGCTTGGTTGATGATCTTAAGAAGTTCAAGATCACATTCATGATAAGCCAAAGATACAAGTCAATGCCTAAAGTCAAGTATCACTACATCAATTCACAAGTTAATGATTGAAGTTATAGACTACGAGCTCAAGACTAAAGTTAAAGCATAATATGCTAGGTTTAAGTCTTTGTAAATTGGAGTGACCTCCCTCAAGGGGATATTGTTAGAAACACGAAAAGTATCGGTCACTTCCAATAATAGTTAGTCAAAGCCTATAGTTAGTCCAATGTAATGATAATAATCTAATCGGGCCAAAAGGCCTATGGAAAGCCCACAAGCTAACCATAGGTCGGCCACTAGGGATGTATAAATACCCTTTCCATGCCTTAGAGAGGGTGTTCGTTGTTCATTTGTTTTCATACATTTATGCATTTCCATTTCATGTTTACTTTCTCTCTCTAAAGTGTTCATCCAACCACTCTCTCACTAAAACCTCCTCTCTTCTCTTAACCTTGTATGTTATTATATATCAATCAAAACCTTTCACATTAATTTAAAAGCATTCCAAACCTTCAAAAATGACCTTTCACCTTAGATTCACCCGAAAATTTTACTTTCACAACTGTTACGGTATTTTACCGAATTTCACGAAAAACTCCCGTTTCCTGATAACCCTTAGCTCACACTTCCACGATTCACGCATTTAGACCATGTTACTTTAAATTATGAATTTACTTAACCAATAAATTCCTTAAACGCTCTTCCAAAGCTACATAAACCCATTCTTAATTTACCGTCGTGCCGGTACGCGATGCGTGATCATTTTTGCTAGACGCGGGAAAACATCCTAGAAAGCACTGAAAACCTCATAGCCATTCCAAAATGAGGAGATGAATCAAAAGTGATTCACTCACAGACTCAAGACTTTCTCCCAACACCCGGTTAAACCATAACCGCTTTACTCAAAATAGACTACCAAAGTCAACATCACCGCTTTCTCCAAGAAAACTGACAAAATTAAAGGACTTTGATATAAAACCATAATATATTATAATACTTAACGCAGGAAAAGTTACCAGTTATCACATTCTAACCCCCTTAAAGGAATTTTGCCTCGAAATTCAACTCATCTCATCAATCTCACAACGACGGGACCATCCTATCCCTCAATCATAACACGTGGGTTCTCTACCAACTCAATCTCCTCAAGCGAGGTCTTTTTTGATTCCCCCTTGAGACTTAGTTCTAAGGTTCAGTCCTTACACTTCTCATGGTTCATTCAGATCCTGTCCATACAACACGATAGCCTTTCCTACTATCTTTCGGTTTACTTGTCTTCCCTAAACCTTTAGGTTACACAATTTCGGTCGGGCGTCCACAACGACCAAAACTAGTCCCTCAATGCATACACGTGTGGTCATTTCTCTACTAGCTCAATCTCCATCAAGCAGGGTGCATTTTTGGCATATCCCCATTGATACTCTTAGTTCTAATGGTTTAGTCCTTACACTTCTCATGGTACATTCTGACTCTTGTACGCAGTATCAACAACGATAAGCCTTTCCTCTCCTCATTCTTTTCGGTTTCACTTGATACTTACCCTATAACACCTTTAGGAGTATACACATTTTCGGTCGGGTCCTGTCCGTTGTCGTGATCCAGCCCGCGCCCTTCACAACAAAACTCTAACTCCTTTGACATCGTCAAAATTGCTTAGTTGCTCAAGTCTGCGTGATCAATACTACAACGATACTTGTCTCACATGTCATATCTCACCTTCTACTCATGCAAAATAGTCTATGGTTCACTTACCAACATCTACTCAAACTCTCCCAAGTAAACCCTACTTGGTTGAACACTTAAGGCTCCACCTTTCTAGGAAAGCCATAACCTCATTTAAAATCTCACCATTCCTTTAAAAGAAATGGTTGGATTCCAGATTTATTCACTACGACTTTATTAAGTCTCCCGTGACCTCATGGTGTTTTACTTAACAACTCAACCTACTACCGCCTTAGTAAAATCGGACAACTCGAATATGTTTCAAGTTCATGAAAAACCAAATAAGAACGCGTACCCATACCCGTAAGATAATGCGCACATACGTAGGCATCTGTGCTCGCAAGCACGAAAAAAAATTATCTATCCAGGATAAATAAGAATACTACGATTCATTACTCTTCTAAAATTTCCGTACAAATCATCCTTCTACCGTAATAACTATGACTTCCATAAGAGTCAACTATCGACTAATAATAATCAGTTCACATCTATTACAAATAAACTACCTACTTAGATCTGACACTAACTGATGCTACTAAGTTTTAGTGTTATACAAAAATCCAAACCAGCCTCTACACATTCTACTACTCCTCTCTAGACTCCTATCTCCTCTCTATCCTAGCAACATGATCTGCCAACTCCAATTGCTCAAGCATCTCCTTAGCAAGCTGCATCCTCAAATCATGGTTAGCCCTCTGCGTATCATATATTGCATGCCATAGGGCTGCTCTCTGGGCATCAGTCTGACATGCCCAAGCCTCTAATGCCAACAATGGCCTCTACAAAGCCCTAAAAGTCACTGCTACCCTCTCATTCTCTCGCTCTATACTCCTAAACATGTACCTCTACGAGAAGATCTCATCTCTAACCACTCCTGACCTAGTATACAGCTCCCTCATATCCCTATCAATATCCGCAATCAAAGTAGGTGGTAGCGCATCCAAACGCTGAGTGTGGTCGTGGAGTATGCTCCCGTAGAGCTCTAACTGCGCTCCTACCTCTAGAAACTGATCCTCATCAACCAAGATGGTGGCTGTCGGGGTAGCCACCGGCGAAGCTATGGGTGATGGGACTACCGGGTATGATGGTAAAATAAGTAAGGAGCCAGATGACCACTCAAGGGATGGCAGTGTCTGAACAGGTGCAACTGGTGGATAACTTGGAATATTGATGTAGACTCTATCATCCTCGAGATCTACCCATGTAGTAAGTGTGGGCTGTCTAAACGCGGATACCCTATCTGCTCCCTGCTGCTCTGGCATAGACCTAGAGCTCTGACCTACCTCGAATGTACTGGGTACCTAGTCCTCCCCCATTGCTATCTCACAGCGTCTCAACGCCCCATAACCAAGTCCTACAGGCCAGCTCGCGGTTGTATCTACAACCAGAACTGCCTGCTGTTGACCCTCAGGTACCACCTCCTCCTCTTCCTCTAAACTAAGTCCATCTCCCTTTAAACCATGACCCTGTTCATCTAAACCACGATCCTCATCATCTAACCTCTCTCTCTCTCTCTCTCATCATCCATGCCCAAACTCTCATCCTCCTCATCCTCATTAGTATCCTCATCTCCTAACTCGTCTCCCTCACTATCAGTATCTAATATGAGCTCAGAAGTACCTCTATGCCTCTTCTGTACTGGAAGGGTCAGAGATGGTGATGGTGTCTCGTAAGAGGATCTATACCTCTTACGGAAGGCTGAATCTAAAAAAGTCATCACCTCTGCCACTCTGGCTAAATGAACAAGAGACATGGCGGGATGGGCACACACGGTCATGCGTGCTGTCCTACGGTGAAATGAAGCATGTGTAGGTGTAGGGGTAGGTGAAACATGAGTAAGTAGATGATCGGGTGATAGTGGTGTGGTGGAATTTGATGAAGGTGATAACTAGGATGAATCAGTCCTAGTACCTAACGGCTAAAACCCAAACGCCCACACTCACAAGGGGTAGTCTAGAACCTAATGGTTGTGACTCATTTGCCTTAAAGGGAGCCTCCTCTGGGTCTGACTCAGTATATGTATCAACTAGCTGTGCCTGCCTAACTGCTACATAGGGGTCATCAGGTAAAGGGACAGATACTCGGGACCTCTGAGCTCCGTCAGCCTGGGTGATAGTTTCCGAATCAACATAAGCTGGGGTAATTCACCTAGTATTTATTTAGGAATGCTTGAACCTTGTCATTAATTCAATAGACTTGTGTTTATGACTAAATTAAATAAGTCCTAATAATTATTAGTTTATAAATTTTGTTTCCTATTGCTTCTTGTTGATGGATGTGTGCGTTAGGCTCTAGAAAACCAGCTTTTGTCTGTATCGCTGTTGATATGTCTAGGGAAACGTGAGTGTGTAGAAAGGATACCATCGGGTAATAGTCTTCATACTACCTTGCCCCTGTATAATGGTTATCCACTTTTTACATATATTTCAAATGCATTTAATGTACTCTTAGGGCATTGTAATAGTCTTCATACTACCTTACTGTGTTTGCCCAACTGAACTATTAAATAATGGCGGGTTCGAGTAATATGATTCATGACTTATCGGAACTAAAATACATCGATCACACAATGTGAACAAAAGCAACAACATTAGGAGAATCAATCTAGGGAGTAATACAATCTTTTTATTATATTGTTATCACCATTAGCGTAGTTTATCATTTAGTTTAATAGATAAAACCAAACCAACCTCTCAAACCATATATTTACCTGCTTTAATATAAATATAAAAAAACAAAAATAATCTTCTCTTAACCCCTAGAATTCTGTTAGACCGTGATCAGGCCTTCCAAACCTATTCCCCTAGAGAACGATAGCAACCCTCGAGTCTTGCCTATACTATTACTACAACGGTTAGGTACTCTGCCTAGGGAGTTGTAAAACTTCTTGTAGAAGTCCATTACGACAACCGCAGCAAGTTTTTGGCGTCGCTGCCGGGGAATAGCGTAGGTTTCGGATTCTATCTAGCTTAGGTCTACTCACAAGATTCCTATCAAGTGAGATTTAATTTCTTTTCAATTAGATTTCTTTTAGTCTATCTCTTCTTTGTTCTTTTTGTTCGTAACCAACCTACTCTTTCGTTGACCATCATGGGAGACGAATATTTAAACCGACCCCGTACCTTAGGAGATTTCGAAGAATATATGAATATCATTTTTGGCGAATTCATGAAATTGTCCCTCGTAGTTATGGAAAAATTAAAGGACAAGATAAGAATCAATAAGATCACTAGATTTCCTCCTTACATCCCTACCATAACCCCCAAAACACTCAAGCCTACTATGGTGCATAGGGTCTCGATGATTTCTAATATTAAACCTACTATCTATAGAACCCCTCACCAACACATAAATTCCAACCTCAAAATGCCAATACTTCATTCATTTGAGGAAAATAAGCTTGAATACGAAGATGAAGATGAAGTCGAGATAAAGATGATGGGAACCGGAATGGATAAAAAATCATTGGAGCATAATCTCTATGAGGATGACATAACCCCGATTATTTGTCATAATTTTTCTCCAACTTCAAAATCTACCCATCAAACCAAAGGATTCAGGTAACTTTAGGATGAAGGTAGTAAAACCCTTGACCATTCATACACCACCTTCACCCCACGTGGCATACTTTCATCAAAATGGTGTGTATCGCTACTATCACCCACACTTAACCTTAAGTGTAGGGGATGCCCACTTTTTACGCATCAAATAAGCGTAGAGTCAGGCTCGTGACTCGAACAAAAACAAGCGCTTGTTGGGAGGCAACCTAATCTTTTATTTCTTGCATATTAGGTGTGTCTTGCGTGTTTTGTGTATCTTGTATGTCTTGTGTGTTTGTTTTGAGTCATATGATTGTATTGTCAAAACTCAGGTTTTATGTGGTATTTGGTACAAGAAATAACTTAGAAGATTGCGTACAGGAAATTTTTCATCAAAAACAAAAAGTAAATTTTCACAGAGTGTGGAGACGGCGTCACAGATTGTACGTGACGCCGTCAGCTTGACCTCTGTGACGACGTCAGGATATTCCTGACGGTGTCATGAGGCCAACTACCAGAAAATTCAAAATTTTTAAGTATTTTTGAAAATATAACTTGTGTAACATATAAAATATGTAATTCTTTTGTAAATCTGCAAAAACCTATGATTATGACATTACTCGCGTCCTATCTTTATTGCTTTCATAGAGTCTAAAGTTAGTTAATGAGGTTGTATTTATCGTTCACCCGTGGATTTTACGCTTGATGTAGTTGTCTTTGTCTTTGATTACAGGTTATATTTGATGAGAAGAAGCTTGGAAATTCTTAGGAAATTTCATTGGACAATTCTTAGAGGACAATTTAATGTTTCTTCTCCATTATTAAGCAAACCAGGAGAGTACTAGTTTCTTTTACTTGTTTTCTTTTCCCTTTATTCGTTCTTACGGGTACTTCTATAGAACATTGGGGACAATGTACAACTTAAGTGTAGGGGAAATAAGCCTTAGAAACTATTCCTTCAATTGCCATTTGCTTTGTCCTTAAAATGAGGGGTAATATATCAAAACATAGCATAAAAAGGTAATTTTAACCCAAATTTAAAAAAATTCATGACACATACCAACGAAACCCGAGTATTAATAGCATCTCATGGATAGGAATGTGTATGAATAGCACAAAAACCCTTAGAATTCCACCCCAAAAAATGTGAGGTTCGCCTTTAGATCTTTAGGAATTCAAGTATCTATTATTAATACCCAAAATAGTTTATACCTTTAGCTTTCTTGAGTTAAGGAGTGAGCAATCATGTGTATCTATTTCATTGTTACGGATGTGTATATGTGGTTTTGTCGCCATTTCTGGAGCATTGAGATCGATATTAAACTATATGAGTGTACCGGTAGTATATTAAATTCTAGAACTTGTTTTTGTGATGCATCCCGAGACCGCATAGTAAGTATTAGGATTTGCTTGATAAGAGGCATTAGGATTAACCTATTTTTTAAACCTGTAATTGTTATGATTGTCACACAGATCATATAACTATCCCATACCCTTGCCATGCACTCATTTTTAGGTCAGGATACCCCTAGTACAACCCTCCGAGCCTATCCTTTTTCATGGTTCTTGTAATTTTCTGGTTAAGCTAGAATATTAATGAAGAGCATTGTCACCTTTAAACCAATTGTTACACCCAAATCGCCTTAGCCTACCTTGTATGTACTCACTTTTAGTACATTATTGTGTTTAACCCAAGTTAATTATTGAGTACACGGTTGCTAAGTCCTTATCCTTGTAAATATTGTTTTGGGATGATTGGGATTCATGGTATTATTTATTTCACGGAAGAATAGGGGAGAAAAGTTAAGTCAATACCCCCATACGTTTGTTAGATGATCTCCATGTTATTTTAATCCACCTTATATCGGGTCATAGAATAGTTTATTTATAAAGTATGTAAAAGCTCAAGTGTAGGGGTACGTGTTATAAACCTCATGTTATGATGTATTATGTTATTCATAAAAAGAGAGAAAAACAGAAAAGAAAAAGAAAGAGATTGATGTAGAGTTGTGTAGAGTTTGTATATCTTCGTCCGAGTCTTGGCTTAGCAACCAAACCAATGTGTATTCGTGTAAATAATTAGCTAACCCTTCCACTCCAAATTCACCCAAAGCCACCCAAATGTATCCCATCCATTTCCGTTTCCATTATATGTTATCTTACACCTACACCCCACAACCCTTTAAAAAGACCTCTTAGATAGTAATGAATAATGCTTGCGCCAGCGGTAGAGGTTTGATCCTTTTGTTTTTGTACACAAGCATTATGGTAACTTTTTATGTGTATAAACAGGTAATGAGTGTTGATTTTCCGTTTCCCCCATTATGTTATAATTTATTATACAACCGAGTGAAAGAGAGAATCCCAAACACTTATGTGAGGTGCTAGTATATACTTTCCGTGCTTTTAATTACGAGGTCTAAAAGATTGTGTTGTAAAATGCTTTTAAAGAGTAGGTAAAATGACCCTCATATTGGTATTGTCTAGGTAGAAAAGCCCGTTTGCTTGAGGACAAGAAAATCCTAAGTGTAGGGGTATTTGATAAGGTGTCATTTTATACAATTTTTTGGGGTCATTTAACCCCCTAAATCGTGCATTTATGGCTAAAATAGGCACTTAATCATTCCTTTTCAGGTATTTAGCATTTGGAAGGCATTTGGAAGAAATACACATGAGTTGCGCTCATTTGGAGAAGAAGCGAACAAGACTACGAACCAACACCAAGATTTTTGAAGATTTGTGCTCACATAGCCTTGAGACGGCGTCACCAGTTCTACATGATGCCGTCACAACCCACCTAGTGACGGCGTCACAACATTTTATGATGGCGTCAGCACGCACCGACTCGCACGCAGATCTAGAAGATTCTACTCATGATGGCGTCACAATTAAAACGCGACAGCGTTACAGCGATTTTCCTATATATACAAACCCGAAATTAGGGTTTTATGTGTGTAACTTTAGAGTAAAAGAAAGGGACTTCTGATCCTACTTGAATGGATCCTGAATTCCTTAGCTTGTGTAAGGTTTAGTTATGCAAGATAAATCCTACACAACTATGGTAGAAACTTTGTAAAGTATATCAAGATTATGCGGAATCTAATCTTTGATCAATAAAAAGAATAGTAATTTTGATTGAAAAAACACAGATTTATACTAAATAAAAGCTTTATTTTGGTAATACGAATTACTCTAAATAGTATTTGGGTTACAAAACCTGAAAGGTATTAAAACAAAATTGATTTCTAGATGGTGTTTTTAAACTCCCTAGGAACTCCTTTTTATTCACTCAAGAAGTCCTAACAGGTTTACTAATTGTATTCCCTAAGTTATTCATGATTTTAATCAAATAACTTATACGTATCTTTTATAAAAATATCTCATTCTTATCATATAAGCATTACTAACTTGATCTAACAGTACTAACTTATAACTAGCAGCAGTGATATTCCAGCAGTAGTAACTTTAACTGACAACATTAACTTCTTCACTAGCAGTCTTAACTTTGTACTAGCAGTACTAACTACTTAGAATATCTTCCTTGAACTTCACTAGCAGTATTAATTCCTCTTAGCAGCATTAACTTTAACAAGAACAGTAGTAACTCCAAACAGTATCAAGAAGCTTTTAATCCTAACAATCCTCTCCTAAACTTGATATTTATCTCTAAAATCATTAAGTTTCTTCATTGAAAGTTTTATAATCACCAGGAGGATGGTTCCAAACACTTCATTCAGGTACATAAGCTTCCTTAAGCTGTTTCTTGACCAATCTAAGAAGCTCATATGCCATTTCACACTCATAATCAACTTGAAGCTTCACATTATTGAACATCTGATGTAGTGTATGATTTGTAAGTGGATAGATCTTTTCAACCAACAGATAATATGATATGGACTGTATTATTACACAATGAACTCCACATGAATCATAAAGCTTCCAGTTCAGCACTTTAACTAAACCTTGTTGTCTTTTCCATACTTCATCTTTAACATGATGTTCAAACATGATCTTCAAATTATGAAATAACAAATAATCCATGTAATTCACTGGCTCTGTCTTTTTAAATCTAGCTTTGACTATACTTCAAAGAACTTCCAAGTCTTCTCTATCAAAGTTCTTAAGCATTTTACTGAAAGTCAAATACATTTGAGTCTTACCATCTGCTCTGATAATTTAAAAGAAACTTTTCTTTCCTTTTTGATAGATCTTGTAGTCAACAATGGTTGGAGCTCTGACGGACAAAGTGTAGCATCAATAGTTACATCATCTCCATCATCTAGAACAATCTCAAAGCATTGTTTAAGTTCTTCTTTCTATTTATCATCATCCATCTTTTGCTTCTTGGTAAACTCTTGTTGAAGATCTTCTCCTGCTCTCTTATAACTTCCTTCTGCTCTTGTCTCACTGCCTTTTGATCTTACTTCACTACCTTTCACCAACTCAGTATCCATGTCTACAAATGTGTTTACCCTTTTCATTTCTTTGTCAAACAACTTTTAAATATCATCAGAACTTTTGTTCTTTAATTGATTGTGCTTGTATTCAGCCATGCTTTTCAGATAAGTAGACATTGTATTTCTCTTTGAGTTTTAGTTGATGGTTTGTTCCTCTTTTCTTTTGCTCTCAATGCTGCAAAGTATTTCTTTCTTGCTTCTAAGAGTTGTACAAACAACTTGGACTTCTCTTCAATAGTCAACTCCTCTTGTTCCTTTGACTCTGCATTTGTTGTAGCCATTTTATTGTCAGCTTCCATCATTGGCTTGAAACATTATCTATGAAGCAATGGTTGGCTTCTTCTTTTTTGTCTAAAAGCACTCTTCTTCTTCCAATTTGCTTGTAATTCTGCTTGTTAGTAGAAAGGAAAATAATGACGGTAAAAAGACAAGAAGGGTTTATGGAAAAGTATTTATAGGCAACTCTCAATACCTTTACAGCCGTCCATGTGTCAAGTATCAGGGGTCATCCGGATTTCAAACTTGAGAAAAAAAGTAGGATAAGACATTCACGATTACCCAAGAGAGACTGTTGGGTAATCTTCATTTAAAAGCTTAACTAACTCTACAGAAAGTTGACTTGTAATTAAATGAATGTAGCATAGGTCTTCGACATGGCCTATGATTTGTGCAACATTTGATGAGTCGAACGCAATGCATCCATAGATGCATACATTACATTCGACTGGGGGCTTGATGACGTACCCTCTCCTCCAGCTCGAAGGCCTCCCCTTCGAGCTTGAATAGGATCTTCTCCTAATTGTACATTCAAACCTTCGAATAGTTTCGAGTGGCGTAAAACTGTCTTTGAGACAAGTTACCAGTAAGGGAATCCGCCATGTGAAGGCCTCAAACCCTTCGCGGTAAGGCCTTCGACAAAACTAGGGCAGGGGTCAGACTTGTTTAAGTCAAACACCTATGATCTCCCTCTCCACCAAAGCTTTACCGCCAAGGTAGAGAACGTGGGACGCCCCCAAGATCACCGGCTTTTATGTTAAGGCCTCATCCTATCCTATTTCTACACATATAGATAGATGGTGAGGTCCCTAGGTATGACCAAGACTTTCATACACTCCTACATACTTACATACTTACTTTACAAAAGCACATACTTACTCTCACGTCGGAGGTGATTCACAGGGACACCCTCTGCACTTTACTTAACATAGTGTTTCTATTTGTGTTGACACAGGTTATCCAAGACTTAGAAATCCCTCAAGCATCTCAAGAACTCTTCGATCTCATCAAAGCCTGATTGTACCCATATTTGCACAATCAGATTGCCTTTTTACATTCATAGCATCGAGCCACTTATTAGATTCTGGATCTAACATTTCAACTTTATATCTAGTGGGTTTATTAAGATCCCCTAGACTATGTTCTTTCGCCTCTACATTTAGACATAAGCGTGTTGGAGCTCAATGTATCTTTTCGGACCTACGAACCGGAATTACTTCCACTTGAGGTGGTTCGAAACCTTCAACCTCCATAGGAATTTCGCTAGTGATTTCAAAAGGTGATGTATCTCCATCTTGATTTCTTCAAGATCTACGGCCGTCCCACTGACTTCTTGAGATATGAGACTTTTCTCAAAGAACTCAGCATACCTCGCAACAACAATTTTGTTTTCAGGTGGGAAGTAAAAATAGTAACCCATTTTTTCCATTGGGTATCCTATGAAGATACACTTAACAGATCTTTGTTGGAGTTTCCCAGACGTATCCCGCTTCATAAGCGCCTCGCATCCCTAAACCTTTAAGTAAGACAAGTTTGGAACTTTTCCATACCATAATTCATATGGTGTCTTATCAACCTTCTTGGTTGGAACCATATTGAGAATGCGTGTTGCAGACTCTAGAGCATAATCCCAAAAGGATAACAGCAGACTTGTAAGATTCATCATAAATCAAACTATGTCTAACAAAGTATGATTTCTCCTTTCATACACGACATTGTGTTGTTGCGTGTATGGAGGAGTAAGCTATTGGATAATTCTACAAGCTTTAAGATAATTTTTAAACTCTTAGCTTATGTATTTGCCACCTTGATCTGATCAAAGAGCCTTGATTATCTTCCCGAGTTGATTTTCCACTTCATTCTTAAACACCTTGAATGTTTCAAAGACCTCATGTTTATGTTTAAGAAGATAAACATAACCATAACGACTGTAATCATCTGTGAATGTAATGAAGTAGCTATCACCACCTTGTTTTACACATGTCTTAAGTGGACCCACACACATCAGTATGTATTATTCCAGAAGATCAGTCGCCCTTTCGAAACGATGTGTAAACGATTGCTTGTCATCTTGCCCTGATAAACAAGATACCATTGATCAAAGACTTCTATATCTGTTGAATTTAAAATCCCTTCTTGTTTTAGCTTTTCAATACATTATTTCATTTCTATATGAGGCAAGACGGCATGGTGCCTTAGTTAACGATAAGAATCTAAATTATGTTTGGCTCTTTTAGTGCTAACATTATAAATAGAATTATCATTTGGTACAAGATTATGCATATCAATTTCATAAATACCATTACTGGGAATAGCATTAAAATAAAAAACATTGTTCTTAGAAACTGAAATTCCAAAATCCATAAAATACTAGACAAATCCATTTTCTACCAAAGGGTGAACTGAAACAACACCTCTAGTAATAGAAGGTGTATAATGACAATTGTCTAAACAAATCACAAGGCCATTAGGCAAAACTAAATCAAAACTTCCTATAGCTTCTACTTGTGCACGAACACCATTGCCCACGTACAAATAAAGAGCTCCTTGTTTTAGCTTCCTTGCTTCTCTAAACCTTTGTTTTGTAATACAAATGTGAGTACCACAACCAGTGTCATACACCCAGGATTTATTAGGGAAAGCAAATAATTCTATTGTGAAGATACCTGAAGAACTGGCATTGCCAACTTGCTTCTTTTTCTTCAACAACTCAGCACACACTGCATGAAGATGTGACACTTTTGGATTGACTTGGTATCTAGCACATGCACACACTGCAAACATAATATCAGGTTTTGAAGATGTAAGATACATCAATGAACCAATCATTGACCTATACAAATGAACATCCACTTTTTCACCATCTTCATCCTTGAGCAAAGCCTTTTGAGTTTCCATAGGTGTGCTTGCTGTCTTAACATCAGTAAAACCAAATTTCTTTAAAATCTCAGTTACATACTTGTCTTGACTGATAAAAATCCCATCCTCCTTCTGCTTTACTTGCAGTCCTAAGAAGAATGTGAGCATACCCATAGAACTCATCTGAAACTTCTAATGCATCATCTTCTCAAACTCAGTGCATAATGACTTCTTTGTAGAGCCAAAAATGATATCATCTACATACACTTAAACTAACAGAATATCACCTTTGTCCCTTCTGATAAACAAAGTCTTGTCTATCTTTCCTCTCTGAAACCCATTGTCTAACAAATAAGTTGACAAGGTTTCATACCAAGCTCTGGGAGCTTGATGCAGTCCATAAAGTGCCTTTTCTACTTTGTATACTTTGTCAGGGAAGTCTGGATCTTCAAATCCTGGTGGTTGACAAACATAGACTTTCTCTTCAATCTTACCATAAAGAAAAGCACTCTTGACATCCATCTGGTACACTACAAAATCTTTAAATGAGGCATAGGCTAAGAATAGACTAATTTCTTCAATTCTGGCAACAGGGGCAAAGACTTCATCATAGTCAATCCCTTCTTCTTGTGTGTACCCGTGAGCAACCAATCTTGCTTTATTTTTAATCACAATTCCTCTTTCATCGTTTTTGTTTCTGAAAACCCATTTAGTCCCAATAGCCCTTTTTCCATTAGGTAACTCCACCAAAGTCCAAACTTCTTGTAACTTGAATTGTAGAAGTTCTTCCTGCATAGCCTCTATCCAGCTTGGATCCTTCAATGCATGAATTACCTTTTTGGGTTCTTCTTATGATAAAAAGCAAGCAAACAAGCAATTTTGAAAGTCTTTATGATTTGTTCTTTGCTGAACTGAACTAAACAAACCATGTTCTTCTAAATTCTTTATCATTCTTCTTGTTTGAGGTGTTGAATTCAAGTCTCCAATAATTGTTCAACTGGATGATCTTTATGTACTCTTGTAGTTGGAATAGGACTGACAGGCATAAATGCATCTAAATTGTTTATGTCAGCCTCTGCACCAACATCTTCATCATCATCTGAATAGATAATGTCTTCTAATTCAGGCATATTTGGATCATCTGGAAGTTCAATGCTTGATTTTCCACCAACAGCATTAACTTCATTTGTGGTAGCAGCATTAACATTGTTAGTGCTTTTAACATTATCATCCTTATCTTGATCATCTCTTTCACTATCTTTACTTGAATCTTCATCAACCTTCTTTTCATCATCTCCTAAAGGTTTGAATCCAGCATCAGGAGAACTCTTTGAACTTTGAGAGAATGGTGGATCAGCAGTCCACAATGGTAGCAGAATGTAATCTTTGCCAGGTACTGTGTCCATTCTAGCTTTACCTGCATCATCACATGCTTTTGTACCTGCATTACCATTACACTGATTTCCTGCAACAATTGGCTTATAATTCATTGACTTTGTTAGTGCATCAATATCAAAAAGCCAATTTGGTCCACTTTCTGCAATAATAGGTGTATTCTCACTAAACTGGACATGCAGGTTCTCTTCAACTATCCTAGTTCTACTGTTGAATACTCTAAATGCTTTACTCTTGATTGAGTACCCAACAAAGAATCCTTCATCAGCCTTACCATCAAACTTGCCTAAGTGATCTATGGTATTGAGAATTGTAACAGGACACCCAAATAGTCTCATAAAGCTTAAAGTTGGTTTTCTACCAAGAAAAAGTTCATAAGGGGTCTTGTTATGAGGCTTAGTTACTAATACCCTATTTTGCACATAGCAAGCAGTATTAACTGCTTCAGCCCAAAAAGTAGTAGGTAGCTTAGAATCAGCTAGCATTGTCCTAGCAGCCTCAGTTAGTGTTCTATTTTTCCTCTTAGCTACTCCATTTTGTTGAAGAGTTTTAGCTACACTAAATTCTCTCTTAATATATTCTCTCTCACAAAACTGATTCATCTCCTTATTCTTGAATTCAGTTCCATTATCATACCTAATTATCTTAACCCTTTGATCTATTAGATTTTATACTCCAGTTATAAAGGACTTAAGAATGCCACTTGTCTCATCCTTAGTAGCTAGAAAGAAAACCCAACTAAACCTACTGTAATCATCTGTGACAACTAGGCAATACATCTTTTTCATTAAGCTTTTTACAAATGTTGAACCAAACAAATCCATGTGCAACATATGTAAAGGTTGACTGATTGAACTTACTGTTTTGGACTTACAAGAAGCTCTATGTTGCTTTCCCTTTTGACAAGCAACACAGGTTTGATTATTTTCAAAAAGTTTTGAAGGTAAACCTCTTACAAGATTTCCCTTAACCAGTTTATTCATAGTTTTGAAATTTATATGTCCAAGCCTTATATGCCAAAGTTTAGATTCATCAGATGTGGCTTTTGCAAAGAGACAAGTTAGACCTCCTTTAGGAACAATATTCTTTAAATCAACACTATACATATTGTTCTTTCTAGGAACTTTAAGTAAAACATGACTTTCATAAGTTAACTTAAAGTTTGGAGATAAAACAATACATTTAGTGTCATTAAAGAGAACACTATTCTTTTTGTCACACATTTGTGAGACACTAAAGAGGTTAAACTTTAACTCTCTTACAAAATACACATTCTCAAAATCTAAATTACCAGTTTTGATTGTACCTTTGTCTGTGATTTTCCCTCCTTTAGGATTACCTCCAAAGGTAACATATCCTCCATCAATTTCTTCAAAGTCAGTAAGATAGGACATGTTCCCTGTCATGTGCCTTGAGCATCCACTGTCAATCACTCCTTTCTCCTGTAAATCCATTTGTGGTTTACCCTACACATTAGTTAAGAGAATTAGCTTCTTTTGGGGACCCAAGCCATCACTGACTTAGATCTGCCTTGTGCATCAACATAATCAAACTTCTTCAGGGTGATTGATGCACTGTTGTGTTTAGAAACATGGTCTATAACTTTAGTCTTTGGTTTCCAAACCCAACAAGCTGAGGCCTTAACAACATTAACCTAATTTCCCTTAACAACATTAAGTACTGCTTTTGGCTTGGCAGTATTAACTACTGCTTTTGGCCTAACAACATTAACATTTTTATCCTTAACAGTATTAACCCTCTGATTAAAATTATTGTTTTTAAATGATGTATTGTTGTTAATGGGCCTTCTAACAGATGAATGTGTTTTATTAAAAACTTTTGTCATTGGTCTTGCACTATTCACTGTTGTTCTGGGTTGAGCAGTATTAACTGGTCTAACAGTATTAACTGATACTAAGCCAGACTTCATTAGTACTGCTTTTGGAACAATGTTCTTTTTAGGACTAGGGTGAGTCATTCTAGAAAAATTCTAGTGATTCACCCTTTGAGTATAGTTCCACACAGGTTTTACTTTTTGAAACTGTTTTTGATTCACCCTTTTACAATCTACCTTTAAGTGATCAAAACTTTCACATACATAACAAGCTTTGTTAAACATCTCAAAATTACTTCCTAATCTTTGAGATATCATATTATTCTAGTTTCTTTGATTGGCTCTAGGAGCATGAGTATTTTGCCTATTTTGCTTAACATGATTAACAGTTTTCCTAGGAGATTTTACTTGCTCTTTAGATTTAACAAACTTTATTTTAGCAAAACTAGACTTAGTTGTTTTCTTTTCAATCTTAGCCTGAGGCACATCTTCTTCCTCACTATCAGACACCCAATCCTCAATAATTGGAGCACCATTATTCTTCCTAACTGCTTTAGGCTTGTCTGCACTAGCCTTAGCTTCACTAGACTTAACTACTGGCTTCTTAACTGTAGACTCACTAACTATAGGCTCATTTACAAACTCTTCTAGACTAGAGAATGACAAATCAGGTTTTGGAGGCATAAAATTTCCTGTATAGGGAGGTGGAACAACATTATACCCTAAACCTGTTTTGCACTTATCAACTATCTGACAGTCTATTAGTTTGCTTAAGTTTTTAGATGAATTCTCAAAATTTTCTATTGTTAGCTGAATTTCATCTTTTTGTTTTTGAGCCAGTTCAAACTTCCTCCTAAGCTCTGTAATGGATACTTCTCTTAAATAAATCTCACGTTTTAAGACCTTGATATCTTCCTCATAAACAGACTCATTTTTCTTTTAAACTAGAAGTCTTGCTTCTACAGACTCTAAACCTGTTTTATAAGTAATAGCATTTAACTTAGATGTCCTTAAGTCTTTTAACAGTTGTTCATTTTGTTCTTTAAGAATTTTAACATTTTCCAAACAAGATGATGAACAGTTTGAATCAGTAGATACCTCAGTGTTAGAACTTATAGAAGAGTAAGCCATGAGTGCAAAGTTAGTTGGACCTTCTTCTGCTTGATCACTCTAATCATAACCACCAAGACCATCACATGAGATCAAAGCATTAGAAGTAGTTGTCTCCACTGGCACAACCCTTCTTGTGTTCTCCCTATTCTTGTTTTCTTGGTTCCTTTGAGCCCTGCACTCCTTTGCAAAATGTCCTATTTTGTGGCAGTTATAACACTCCACCTTGGAATTATCAAACCCAATGGTCTCATTACCATTCACAGAAAACTTCATTCCAGTCTTCTTCAAGAATCTCCTTGACCTCATTGTTAACATAGCCATCTGCCACCTTAAATCTATCTCTTCTAAATCATCAGGATGAATTTGTTGCAAGTCCTCATTGTTAAGTTGTGGACTGTTTGGTTGACTTGCAAAGAAAGCACAGATGACAGCATCACTCAAGTTGTCAATTGTTGTTGAGTTAACAGCAGTAGCTTGAGTGCTAGCAATTGTAACACCTTGAGCAATATTAACGGCTCCATTTGTACTGCTGGTGCTATTTGAGAACACAAAGGCTACATTTTGTGTGTTTGTGTTTGATCTTGATGTCCCTTTGACCTCTGGTTCATAGATCTTCAAGTTGTTGTAAAGGTCATCCAAGCTTAATGTATCTATCTCAGGCTTGTTCCTCCACACAATGGTATGTGTGTTCCATTCTGATGACAGACTTCTTAAGAACTTCTGATTCACATCTTCTTGTGAGATACTTTCACCATGAATCTCCAACTGACTGATAAGCTTTTGAAGTCTATCAAAGGTTTGATCTAACACCTCTAAGCTAGATGCAGTAAAATTTTCATACTGCTGCTTTAGAAGATTCCTCTAAGTCTTTTTAGTATCAGCATTCCCTCTAAACCTCTTCTCAACAGCCTGCAGCAATGACTTGGCATCTTTGATGGAGTTAAACTTCAATTGATGTTCATTAGGGATGCCCATCAATAAAGTGCTTCTTGCCTTCAATTCTAACCTCCTTTGTGCCTTTTCTTTAGCAGTTGCAGGAGCAATTACAGTTTCAACACCTTCAACAAGCTTTGTTATTGGAGGTGCATTACCATTCTCTATGATTTCCCATAGAGAATAATCTACCATCTGGATGTACTGTTCCATCCTCATCCTCCAAAGCTCATACTCACCTGGTTTGAGCATAAGCACTTTTGATGCAGCCACCGTATGTACTGAGTCTTGATCCATCTCTTTGTAACAAACAGACCTTGTGTATAAAAGCAGTTTCTTTTTATTCAAAGCTTCTCAACAAGTTCTGATACCACTCGTTGATCCCAGGAGTAGGATACTACTTGTTGATCCCACTTTAATAGATCTTGAATTCCTTAGCTTGTGTAAGGTTTAGTTATGCAAGATAAATCCAACACAACTATAGTAGAAACTTTGTAAAGATTATGCGGAATTTAATCTTTGATCAATAAGAAGAATACTTCAATGAAACAGTAACACAATATAATTCAACAATAAAAGCTCCAATATTATTATTACAAATAATACAAATACTCTCCTAGTATTAGGGTTATAAAACCTTGAATTTATGACAATTCTATGAATGACTCGTTTTTAGTACATTTGTGATATCAAACTCTATGCGCTAGGACGTCCTCCTTTTATACACCAAGGAGTCCTAGTTGATTTACAATATATTCCTAAGAATTAGAATATTCTCTAAGATCTATTCTATAAATAATTCATACTTATCACGTAAGTAATCTTGATCTCCAATCAATCTTTATTCTTTCTCTGATAAGTCTTTGATCTTTTCTCTGTCATCATAAACTCTTCCAGCAGTTGTAATCTTTCAGTAGTTGTAACTTTGTACCAGCAGCATTAACTTTGAACACTAACAGTAGTAACTTTTGTACCAGTAGCATTAACTGTACTTAGAATATTTTTTTCATTCTTCACCAGCAGTACTAACTTTACTCTAGCAGTACTAACATATACTAGCAGTAGTAACTTACACTAGCAGTAGTAACTAGCAATACTAACTACTTAGCATATTTTTCATTAAGATTACTAACAACACTAAGTTTTGCTTAGCAGCAGTAACTCTAACCTTAGCAGCAGTAACTTCAAGAAGGCTTTTAATCCTAACAGTCACCCTAGCTGAGCCGGGAGGAGAAGGGCACCAGCAGAAACTTTAAAACCTTTGAAGTTGGGGAGTCGTAGGAACTCAGCCATAGTGATAACTGCAAAAGAAAAAGTACAATAATAAGTAAAAGCATACAAATTGGCAAGCACAAAAAAGGGGAGACGATTGACGAAACAAGTTTATTACCCTTCCCCTCTGAATCCTTTAGAGAAAAAGCACGACCGGCGTACTTCCAGACATTGGAAAGACCTGCAACGTATAAAACACTAAGGGGTGGTCTGCGAAGAGATATAACGACCTCTCACAGCTTGGCAACGTCCGATGTGTTATATTCGCTAGGCTTGGGAAAAGGATCCGCAACACTAGAGTCTTGGTGCAGCCAGGCCATAGCAATGGGGGCAGCCCTCCGGTCAACCTGGAAAAATTTATCCTTCCATTTTTTAAACTAGTGGGGGCATCTTTTAGGTAAGGCTTGCAAATCTTACCGGCCCTATTCTAGAACGAGAACCAATTGCCTTGTTTGCACAACTTATAAAAAACGCGAAAAAGAGACACGGTAGGAGTAATATCTAATGAGCAACAATACATCTCAAAAAAGGTAACACGATTCACTCTCAATGGTATAAGATGAGAAATATGTACGCAAAAATGTTCTATAACTTTCAAGAAAAAGGAAGAAAAAGGGACCTTTAAGCCCCCTTGTTGAAAGTGGTGAGCATAGAGCCCAATGGCATCGTGAGGTAGGACATTCATAGTCATACCCACCGGAGCAACCCGCGGATGAAGGTCCTCCAGAATACCTGGTATTTGCTATTTTATACATACTTTTTACCTAATTTAACGACCCTAAATAACCAAAAACATGTTGAAAATGCAATGTATATGCTTGTTTTTGTGTTTGTGTATATGCAGGTATCGGATATCAAGAAAAGGACAAAAACAAAGACAAAGCAGACAAAACCGAGCACGAGAATGAAAAGAGCGCGAGAATATGAGTCCAAGGGTACTCTCGGATCTTAGTGGACCAGCCCATAACCCACTTAATGGGCCGGGCCAGCCCAAGTTTGATAAAGCCAAAAAAAAATGAGCCCAACAAATTAGTAAAGACCAAATACAATTTATAAATTGAATTAAAGTGTTGAATAGGTACTAACGTCACTTGCACGTGACTTATAATTAAATCCAAATTGCCCATGTGCTTGTGCACTCAAATTGAAGGGACGAGTTGAAGATTGCCACGTGGCGTGACATTTATGTTTACTTTTCATTTCATTTCAAGTAAGTATATACGCAGGTGAATGTGTATTAATTTGATACACAAGTGATCATGTGCTTCGAAAATAATTCAAGAAACCTCACGTGAGGCTCTACTAACTCGATTGGGCGAATAGAAATGATACACGTGTTCAAGCAATATTATCTCTCACTCCCAATTTCAATTGCAAAAGAAGAAAATGATCTAACGGAGGAAAATGAAGCGTAAAAATGAAGCTGTGCAAAAGGGACGCGTGTCATCTCAATACCGGCTGGATCATTTTCTCATAATATGGCGATCCGTGTAACTTTCAATGAAAGCCAATCATTGGCCAATAATTTACTAATCATTGGGAGCAATTTACAATTTTCATCCCTCTCACCCCCTATAAATCCATACGCTTCCCCTCACTTTAAAAGGAGGTTTTTTTTCTTAAAAGTTTAGTTTATTATTTTTTAGCTTATTTTCTTGTTTGCTTTAGCTTATTTCATATTTCCAGCTTATTGTACTTTGTTAATTTTGCAAGTTTATCTATGAAATGTAATTTGAATAATCAAAGTTTAATGAAAGTTGTGGTTTTCTTATTTCTTTTCGATGCTTGTTGGTTCGTATCCTCTCTTTTCTTGTTAGCTTATTCCATAAGTTTAGATATAGCTTTTCTTTCGAGCTTACATTAGTTTCATGTTCTTAAGAAGCTTTGTTTTTCTGATTAAATAAGATGTAAAACTGTTATTTCAATTTAACGTAAGCTTAAATCATCTAGGACTTAATTTCCTTAGATTAAAAGTGATTATTGTAGCTTATGTTTCTTCGATTAAACTCATTTGGTTGTTATGATGCGTGTTTATTATAGTTGTGGCTTATTATTGATAGTCTTGTTTAGTTCTACAATTCATGATAAAAACGAAATTCTAAACACTTTTGAGTCGTTCAATGACAACACTAACATTGTTAGTGCACCACAAGAGCCAATCGTCTTCAATCAAGACCCCGGTAAAAAATCCTCGCAAAGTCCTCCACAAATTAACCACAATTCTTGTTACAAGTGTGGTGATTCGTTAGATGGAATTTTTTGTCAATGATGTGCTTGCAAGTCTTGTGGGAACGGTGCTCATATTGGTTATAATTGTCCACCGAAAGCTCTGATTATCTCTAATCCGGAACTATGCAATCAAACCATTAATGAGCTCCCACAAACTTTGCCAAGTTTTGATCCGACATGCTATTCCGAAAAAGAAAATTCATTACCTTACGTTTCAAAACCTAACTTTGTTGATGATTCT
>BQNB010099812.1:0-24844 GCA_026074375.1 Tanacetum coccineum | reverse complement strand
CACTAATAATAATAATAATAACACTAATAATAATAACACTAGTAATAATAACAACACTAGTAATAATAACACACTAACAACAATAACAACACTAACAACAATAACAACACTAATACTAATAACAACACTAATACTAATAATAACAATAATAATAATAATAACAATAATAATAATAATAATAACACTAATGATTGAAGGTGACGAGAATTCAAAATATTACCATGGAATTTTAAACAAGAAAAGAAATCAACTTGCTATTCGTGGTGTTCTGATGGAAGGAAATTGGGTGGAAAGTCCAAGTGTGGTAAAAAATGAGTTCTTATCTCATTTCAAGAAACGGTTCGAGAAACCTCAAAAAGTGCGGCCTATTCTTAACATGGTGTTCCCTCATTAGCTTAACTCGACACAAAAACTGGATTTGGAAGCTGAGGTGTCAAAAGAAGAGATTAAAAAAGCAGTTTGGGATTGTGGTATTGATAAATCCCTGGGGCCGGACAGATTCACATTTGGTTTTTATAGACGGTTTTAGGATTTAATTGAACAAGATGTGGTGTCGGCGTTGAAATATTTTTTTCAAGCTGGTCAAATTCCCAAAGGAGTTAATTCATCCTTCATAGCGTTGATTCCGAAGATTCCCGATGCGAAAATGGTGAAGGATTTTAGACAGATTAGTCTTATTGGGAGTTTATACAAAATAATTGCTAAAATATTGGCTAATCGGCTAATAACGGTGCTGGGCGATATTGTTAACGATGTGCAATCGGCCATTATTAAGGATAGACAAATCCTTGACGGTCCGTTTATCCTTAATGAGATATTTCAGTGGTGTAAGTTGAAGAAAAAACATTCGTTTATTTTAAAGATTGATTTCGAGAAGGCGTATAATTCCGTTCGTTGGGATTATCTTAATGATGTCTTAAGAAAATTTGATTTTGGTGAGAAATGGTGTGGTTGAATTCAAGAGTGTCTTCGATCTTCGTGGGGTTCGGTTTTAGTGAATGGAAGTCCTACGGAAGAATTTCAATTCTTTAAGGGCCTTAAACAAGGTGACCCTCTATCCCCGTTTCTTTTCATTTTGGTTATGGAAAGCCTTCATCTTTCGTTTAAAAGAGTTGTGGACGCGGGAATGTTTAATGGTATTGTTCTCGATCCTTCGATGCAATTATCTCATATGTTTTATGCGGACGACGTGGTGTTTATGGGTCAATGGAGTGATAAGAATATTGATACGATTATATATGTGTTGAAGTGCTTCCAACGTGCTTCGGGTCTTCATATTAATCTAACTAAGAGAAAGTTAATGGGATTAGCAGTGAGTGAAGATAGAGTGGAGCAAGCATCAACTAGAATAGGTTGCGGAGTTTTTAAGGCTCCTTTTGTTTACCTAGGTTCGATAGTGGGAGGGAGCATGTCTCGGATTAAATCTTGGGAAGAGATTGTGGGTAAAATGGCAGCTCGGCTTTCGAAATGGAAGATGAAAACCTTATCGATAGGCTGTAGATTAACCCTTCTCAAGGCGGTTTTATGATCTATGCCGATTTACCATATGTTAATTTTCAAGGTGCCCATGAAAGTCCTTCATCGCATGGAGTCTATCCGGTGTCATTTTTAATGGTATCGAGCTGAATAGCAAAAAGTCGATATGGGTAAAATGGAGTAACGTGTTGTCTTCCAAAGAGAAAGGTAGCCTTGGCGTTTCTAGTTTATATGCGTTAAATAGAGCTCTTATGTTTAAATGGGTTTGGCGGTTTACAACTCAAAAAAGGTTCTTTATGGGCTAGTGTTATTAAAGCTATTCACGGCATAGATGGGAAGATTGGTAGTGGTTCGAAGAATGGTCATAATTCCATTTGGCGTGTTATTGTCCAGGAGATGGAGGCTTTAAGGCGCAAGGTATTGATCTGTCCAGTTGCATGCAAAAAAAGTTAGGCAATGGTGCGGATACGTCCTTTTGGGACGATGTGTGACGTGGAGACACGACGTTGAAACACAGATTCCAGAGGTTATATGCGTTGGAGTTAAACAAGATGATAGATGTGGCTTCTAAGCTCTCACAGGAAAGCTTGATAAATTCTTTTTGTCGTTACCCTAGAAGCGGAGTGGAGCAAACTTAGATGATGGACCTGATGGCTTACATTGAAGGTGTGGTCCTTAGTGTTGCGTCTGATAGGTGGTATTGGTCTTTAGATGGTTCGGGGGAATTTACGGTAGCGTCGGTTAGAAAGGTAATTGATGATATTAGACTTCCGGTTATGGCTACTCAAACTCGATGGATCAAAGCGATGCCAATTAAGGTTAACGTTCATGCATGGAAGGTAAGTTTGGATTGTTTTCCTACTCGTCTTAATTTATCTCGTAGAGGTATAGATATTCGGTCTATTCTATGTCCCATCTGTGATAGAGTGACGGAGTCTTCGAGACATTTGTTCTTCGAGTGCCATTTTTCCAAAGATATTTTTCGTAAGATTTGTCGTTGGTGGAATGTGGACTTCTTGGATGTGAATTCGTTCGATGAATGGACTTCTTGGATTGATAATCTTAGGATGCCTAGTAAGCATAAAAGGTTGTTGCAAGGGGTGTGTTTTGGGTCGTGGTGGTTTATCTGGTCTTTCCATAACAAGTGTGTTTTTGGCTCGGATTCTCCCTCTAAGGCGACTATCTTTGACGACGTAGTTTTGTATTCTTATTATTGGAGTCGTTTTAGATGTAAAGTGTCGTTTAGTTGGGTTGATTGGTTAAAATACCCTCATCTTGTGTCTTTGTAATTGTCTAGCTCCTTGCTAGTTTCTCTTAATAAAATGCCGTTCAAAAAAAACAAATGGTGTTTTAAAGGGTCTTAATAACCTACCCCACTAAAAATATATAGTATTTTAATTTTTTTTATTTTTACAGTTAATTTTAGTGGTTTGTCGGAGTTAAAATATATAGTTTATTGTTGTACATAAGAAATAACTTTCAGCTCATACAAAGAACCACCGTTGACTAATTTAATACATAGTATATAACGAGGTTGTAAGCTGATGCTTCGCGACGGGGTGTTGGCAACATTGCAGACCACATATCCAGTTTTGCATTTTGCAATTGTGCCCAAGCTTGTAAGCACTGTATGTGCAAATACTACAGTAGATCATGGATCATGGAAATTAAAAAGATTGATAAACGCAGTAGATTATAATTTCCAATGACAATTTTGCATCAATAAAGTTGAGGTTCATGATTATGAGATTTATGCGAACGTAGATAGCCCATAATTCAATGCCTGGTATCTAAAGCCCAGCTAGTAGCACCATAAACTTGATGAATGAAGTAGCTCAGTACTTATTCATAAGCATTCTTGGTATACCCATTCATAGTATTGCTAGTTGTAATGGAATCTATGGCCTTATCCATCTCATCAAGACTGAAGTCATTAGCACATTTGAGTATGACAGAAACCTGTTAGATTTATCATTATTAAGAAAAAAAGACCCAACATTTATAATTTACTAATAATAACAGGTGTTTGGTCAAAAGAAGAGATAAATAACACACCACACTTAAGGTTTTGGTTCCCTTTATCATTATAACAAACCTAAAACCCATTATAAATGTATTAGGAGTGTTTGAGATTACTTAGATTTTCTGGTTACACTTACAAGTAAGTACTTATAAACTGCTTAAACTTGAGTAGTAAGATTATTTTTCCTATCTGAAATAGTATTCAAAACATAGCAACTAATAAACAAATACACAAATTTACCTACTCATCTCAAAATTTCCAGCATTTGACTCACTTACCTATGTTTAAGTTGATTTTAGATGAGTATAAGATGCTACAATATTACAGATCAAGCTGAATCAGGTTTATAATGGTCTATATTTGTATAGTGTAAATGAAGGGATACATGTTTTAAGTTAGCGACGCATTTACGGTCCACATTTGCATTTTGCAGCATTTTAGGATTCCCATTTCAAAGTATTTTTTAGTAATAAACGACGTATTCAATATTGATCAGTAGTCATGTAAATTACAAATCTGATAGTCATAGGCAAAAGAATCATAACTATTTGTAGCAACTTACAAAAGCAAATGTAGTGATTTATAGCAGCCTTCTTTAGGATGCTACTATTTTTCAAAGTTTACACCCTATGAAGTCAGTTATAAGTCCTTAACTTATTAAGCAACTGCATTGAAAGATACAAATTTTATCCATTATATATACGCCTTTAAAGTAAAAGAAAAGTTACAAACTAAATGATATTAATATAGAGCTAACCCGATAATACGTGCAAGTTGAGCTGCCAATTGAAGTGATCAAACTTTTCTATCCCTCTCTCATTTTGGCGCTTATTTCAGTAAGAGAGCAAGTGTGAAAGACACGTATATGAATCGCTTTAAAAAACATGTTGAGAAACTAAAAGAATAACACACTAAACTTATTTTCTAGATTAAACCAATGCAATGCCTATGAAATGACACTCACCTTGAATTTCAATGTTGACCAACTTCATATGCTTAAATGTTTTATCAGGCCGGAAAAAAGTATCGTTAGAACACCCTTGTCTATGAGCACCATGAACAACTTGTTCCACGCCTACATTCACTGCATTTAAGAAAAAAAGAATCAATTTCAGTCATAACAATAAACATCCAAAATGTATTACAAAAGAACGGAACATTGTTACCACGAGGGTTGGCACTACTTGATCCCACCTACTCCGTTTCCATATCACAATGTGTTTCTGGATAGACAAATGGTCGATCTAGTACAACGTCATTGGGGCTTTTGGATTTACGCCTCTGCCTCAAGTCGCAAGAGAAAGACACACATGCATCAAGTGGCAAAAGAAAAAAAAGTTAAACGTAACATTAAGAAGTAAAAGCACACATCAGAAGCAACATGGTGCGTTAGAATGAAAATAAATTCACCTTGAATTTCAACATTAGTGTAGCTAACATTGTGTTCTTGTACTCGATGATTCTGTCGTTAGTTACCACCACATTAGCTTTTATCCCGGTAGCTAACTTCGTGTTCTGCAACAACTTCCAGGCCACTCCAAAAATATGTGGCACAAAAAAAATTAATTTCCTTAAACTACCCAAATGAACAGTGCTAAAGCACTTTCAAAGAGTTTTTTGTATTTCTATAATACTTCTAGATTTCGGAGGCTCAGATCCGCTAAGAAAAATAAGCAATTGCAAACACCCCTAAATGAAAATATCACACCGCTTGAATGTAAATGCAAAAATAAGGTTCAGATAGGTAGACAATCGAAAAGAAAGGATACATCCACCATGGATGCAAATCTAGAAATTTGCCCCGCCAAGACGCGGACAATCTCAGCTTTAATCGATCGCACAGAGACTCATCACAGCCTCTTAAAATCCTATTCTCATCTCATAAAAAGAGTAACGGAGTACACCTAGATACAAATGAGGCTCAGATTTACGTATACGGTAGCGGTGCCAAACACTCAACATGGTTGCAATCACACTCTCAGTGTGATTGCCGAGCCAAGATACGAGTGTGGATGAGCTGCGCATAGTAAATAGTAAATCATCATCATCGCCTTACTTAGTAAAAATATAATGTTACGCTGCTTTTTATTTATGACAAACTTGAACAAAAACATGCCACGCCTTACCAAAAAGCCATGCCAGCCCCTTCGCCAACAAAAAAAAAATTATTTCAACTTGTTAGCATATTCACTAGCAAAACACAGTCCCTCATTATCCCAAACAACACGTCTCCTTATACTCAAAACTTACAATAATCACAACAGTATAAAAAGCACCAGAAAGAGCAGTAAGTGTAAATATCATCGTAAATGAGCCTCACATAGGTAAACAGTTGAAGAAAGAGGATACGTCCGCCATGGATGCAAACTCAGTGAGTTGCCCCGCCAAGGTGCGGACTATCTCAGCTTTAATCGAACCCAATGACATTCATCAAACCAGCCTTTTATAATCAATATCACGATAATAGTGACTAAAAACATTATTTATATTTTTTGACATCTCAACGTTTTGATAATAACAAAATATAAAAACGTTTATGATAAAATTAAATGTTTACAAATTATTAATCGTAAAATTCTATTTCTAAGATTAGTAATCACTTAACGTTCGCCCCACTTCACCCTAGAACCCGACATCTGTCCCTTCTTCTCGCCCCTAAACCCCCCTCCACCCCTACTCACTCACTCCCAGACCCCGAACCCAACCCTCGCCCTTCCCCCCCGTCCCCCACCCTGAACTATACCGACCCAAACCCCAACCTGCTCACTTTCACACCCCCATCCCCCCCCCACCCCTTCCCCTCTCCATCCGCTCTCACCCCTCTCCCCCACCTACAACCATTTCCCCCACAACCACTGCCCTTCCTGCCCCCGCCAGGCAACCCGGCCCCTCAACTACCCCTACGACCCCCACCAAGTCCACACCTCCCCTCTTTATCACCCACCTCTAGGCACACCACTCAATCCTACTCTCACCCCAAACCCCACGACCCACCCTGCAAACCTACCTGCGCGCGCCCCCGCAACTTCTAACTCACCTGAGCACCAATCTACCCACCCATGAAAACCCCCCCTTACCCAACTTAACGCCGTGACACCTCACCCACTCCACTCATCCTCCCTCGCTCCCCGGAACTCTGATGCCACCTAACCCCGACACCCCCTGTTTCCGTAACTTGACCCGCCCTCTTGACTTGCTTAAATTTGTTCGAATTGCCTGTCCCCTGTATAAAGATTCTAACCTTTAACCTCGCCGTCGGCGTTGCCCTGCTCCCTTTCCTTTATACTCCTCCACCTCGTATCCTCCTAAACTTCAACCTACTCTTCCCCTTTTTACACTTGCTCACCATGTACATATATCCTTCCCTCGCGTTATCCTACCTTTTTCTCTTATCTGTAAACTTATCTCCTTACCACCTCCATCCCACTGTATCTTTAATGCTGGCGTAGGCTACTTCTTCCGCCTACTCCCCTCCATCATGCTCTTCCCCCCTCCTACCATCCCTTCTCTGCTACTCCTCCCTAACTAATCTCCCTGAGCAACAGCGCGGAGCTACTAACCCTCATGTTCAGCACTCGTGCCTCCCAGGTGGTTCGATGCTTCTCTTGTCCCCCTTGTCCTTAACCTGTCGCGTCGGACTATCGCCCTGCTTACTTTATACTTCCCCTTTATTTAACTACTCTGCCTTTCCCCTCCTTGACCTCTCGTACTAACCTCACTTTATACTACCCTACTGCCTCACTTAACTCCTCTCGGCTCCTGTTTCCTCCCCTTACCCTCCCTTGGCTTATTTCCTAACAACCCACCTTGTCCATCTCTCGCACTCCCACCATTTAACGTCCCCCCTATTCTACAACTCCACTTTATTAGGGGGTTCCAGAACATTACCACAGTTCCGTCTCTAGTTCTCAACTTCCTAGCCCCATTCAGCACTAAAAACCCTATACTGGATCTAACCATATATATCTCTGTTACGTTAACCCCCTAACTAGCGCCTGCTACGCCTTCGTTCTCATCTCTTCACTTCCGACTACTATCAATCCTTCTTTCCATACTGACTATCATTAACCCTCCCCCCTCACTCACTCTTCATACTAGGTAATTGATGATATTAGACTTCCGGTTATGGCTACTCAAACTCGATGGATCAAAGCGATGCCAATTAAGGTTAACGTTCATGCATGGAAGGTAAGTTTGGATTGTTTTCCTACTCGTCTTAATTTATCTCGTAGAGGTATAGATATTCGGTCTATTCTATGTCCCATCTGTGATAGAGTGACGGAGTCTTCGAGACATTTGTTCTTCGAGTGCCATTTTTCCAAAGATATTTTTCGTAAGATTTGTCGTTGGTGGAATGTGGACTTCTTGGATGTGAATTCGTTCGATGAATGGACTTCTTGGATTGATAATCTTAGGATGCCTAGTAAGCATAAAAGGTTGTTGCAAGGGGTGTGTTTTGGGTCGTGGTGGTTTATCTGGTCTTTCCATAACAAGTGTGTTTTTGGCTCGGATTCTCCCTCTAAGGCGACTATCTTTGACGACGTAGTTTTGTATTCTTATTATTGGAGTCGTTTTAGATGTAAAGTGTCGTTTAGTTGGGTTGATTGGTTAAAATACCCTCATCTTGTGTCTTTGTAATTGTCTAGCTCCTTGCTAGTTTCTCTTAATAAAATGCCGTTCAAAAAAAACAAATGGTGTTTTAAAGGGTCTTAATAACCTACCCCACTAAAAATATATAGTATTTTAATTTTTTTTATTTTTACAGTTAATTTTAGTGGTTTGTCGGAGTTAAAATATATAGTTTATTGTTGTACATAAGAAATAACTTTCAGCTCATACAAAGAACCACCGTTGACTAATTTAATACATAGTATATAACGAGGTTGTAAGCTGATGCTTCGCGACGGGGTGTTGGCAACATTGCAGACCACATATCCAGTTTTGCATTTTGCAATTGTGCCCAAGCTTGTAAGCACTGTATGTGCAAATACTACAGTAGATCATGGATCATGGAAATTAAAAAGATTGATAAACGCAGTAGATTATAATTTCCAATGACAATTTTGCATCAATAAAGTTGAGGTTCATGATTATGAGATTTATGCGAACGTAGATAGCCCATAATTCAATGCCTGGTATCTAAAGCCCAGCTAGTAGCACCATAAACTTGATGAATGAAGTAGCTCAGTACTTATTCATAAGCATTCTTGGTATACCCATTCATAGTATTGCTAGTTGTAATGGAATCTATGGCCTTATCCATCTCATCAAGACTGAAGTCATTAGCACATTTGAGTATGACAGAAACCTGTTAGATTTATCATTATTAAGAAAAAAAGACCCAACATTTATAATTTACTAATAATAACAGGTGTTTGGTCAAAAGAAGAGATAAATAACACACCACACTTAAGGTTTTGGTTCCCTTTATCATTATAACAAACCTAAAACCCATTATAAATGTATTAGGAGTGTTTGAGATTACTTAGATTTTCTGGTTACACTTACAAGTAAGTACTTATAAACTGCTTAAACTTGAGTAGTAAGATTATTTTTCCTATCTGAAATAGTATTCAAAACATAGCAACTAATAAACAAATACACAAATTTACCTACTCATCTCAAAATTTCCAGCATTTGACTCACTTACCTATGTTTAAGTTGATTTTAGATGAGTATAAGATGCTACAATATTACAGATCAAGCTGAATCAGGTTTATAATGGTCTATATTTGTATAGTGTAAATGAAGGGATACATGTTTTAAGTTAGCGACGCATTTACGGTCCACATTTGCATTTTGCAGCATTTTAGGATTCCCATTTCAAAGTATTTTTTAGTAATAAACGACGTATTCAATATTGATCAGTAGTCATGTAAATTACAAATCTGATAGTCATAGGCAAAAGAATCATAACTATTTGTAGCAACTTACAAAAGCAAATGTAGTGATTTATAGCAGCCTTCTTTAGGATGCTACTATTTTTCAAAGTTTACACCCTATGAAGTCAGTTATAAGTCCTTAACTTATTAAGCAACTGCATTGAAAGATACAAATTTTATCCATTATATATACGCCTTTAAAGTAAAAGAAAAGTTACAAACTAAATGATATTAATATAGAGCTAACCCGATAATACGTGCAAGTTGAGCTGCCAATTGAAGTGATCAAACTTTTCTATCCCTCTCTCATTTTGGCGCTTATTTCAGTAAGAGAGCAAGTGTGAAAGACACGTATATGAATCGCTTTAAAAAACATGTTGAGAAACTAAAAGAATAACACACTAAACTTATTTTCTAGATTAAACCAATGCAATGCCTATGAAATGACACTCACCTTGAATTTCAATGTTGACCAACTTCATATGCTTAAATGTTTTATCAGGCCGGAAAAAAGTATCGTTAGAACACCCTTGTCTATGAGCACCATGAACAACTTGTTCCACGCCTACATTCACTGCATTTAAGAAAAAAAGAATCAATTTCAGTCATAACAATAAACATCCAAAATGTATTACAAAAGAACGGAACATTGTTACCACGAGGGTTGGCACTACTTGATCCCACCTACTCCGTTTCCATATCACAATGTGTTTCTGGATAGACAAATGGTCGATCTAGTACAACGTCATTGGGGCTTTTGGATTTACGCCTCTGCCTCAAGTCGCAAGAGAAAGACACACATGCATCAAGTGGCAAAAGAAAAAAAAGTTAAACGTAACATTAAGAAGTAAAAGCACACATCAGAAGCAACATGGTGCGTTAGAATGAAAATAAATTCACCTTGAATTTCAACATTAGTGTAGCTAACATTGTGTTCTTGTACTCGATGATTCTGTCGTTAGTTACCACCACATTAGCTTTTATCCCGGTAGCTAACTTCGTGTTCTGCAACAACTTCCAGGCCACTCCAAAAATATGTGGCACAAAAAAAATTAATTTCCTTAAACTACCCAAATGAACAGTGCTAAAGCACTTTCAAAGAGTTTTTTGTATTTCTATAATACTTCTAGATTTCGGAGGCTCAGATCCGCTAAGAAAAATAAGCAATTGCAAACACCCCTAAATGAAAATATCACACCGCTTGAATGTAAATGCAAAAATAAGGTTCAGATAGGTAGACAATCGAAAAGAAAGGATACATCCACCATGGATGCAAATCTAGAAATTTGCCCCGCCAAGACGCGGACAATCTCAGCTTTAATCGATCGCACAGAGACTCATCACAGCCTCTTAAAATCCTATTCTCATCTCATAAAAAGAGTAACGGAGTACACCTAGATACAAATGAGGCTCAGATTTACGTATACGGTAGCGGTGCCAAACACTCAACATGGTTGCAATCACACTCTCAGTGTGATTGCCGAGCCAAGATACGAGTGTGGATGAGCTGCGCATAGTAAATAGTAAATCATCATCATCGCCTTACTTAGTAAAAATATAATGTTACGCTGCTTTTTATTTATGACAAACTTGAACAAAAACATGCCACGCCTTACCAAAAAGCCATGCCAGCCCCTTCGCCAACAAAAAAAAAATTATTTCAACTTGTTAGCATATTCACTAGCAAAACACAGTCCCTCATTATCCCAAACAACACGTCTCCTTATACTCAAAACTTACAATAATCACAACAGTATAAAAAGCACCAGAAAGAGCAGTAAGTGTAAATATCATCGTAAATGAGCCTCACATAGGTAAACAGTTGAAGAAAGAGGATACGTCCGCCATGGATGCAAACTCAGTGAGTTGCCCCGCCAAGGTGCGGACTATCTCAGCTTTAATCGAACCCAATGACATTCATCAAACCAGCCTTTTATAATCAATATCACGATAATAGTGACTAAAAACATTATTTATATTTTTTGACATCTCAACGTTTTGATAATAACAAAATATAAAAACGTTTATGATAAAATTAAATGTTTACAAATTATTAATCGTAAAATTCTATTTCTAAGATTAGTAATCACTTAAGGTATGAACAAACAAATCATTAAGCATGATTAGTGATCAAAAAAAATATTTTTCTCTTATCCATCACATTTTTACAAAAGAATTTCACAAAATTAATTATACAAAATATTTTCTAATTAAAAGAAAAGTTTTATTAAAAACTTAAAATTTGAAATTCAAATTTTTCCCCTAAAATGAAAGGTTTCATACCAGATACAACCTTTCACATAAAAAGACAAAAACAGGAGCGTAGTCTACTGGACGGCCCCCTTATAGGCCTGACGGCCCCCAGATATATCTGGGACCGCCGGGACCGCCCCTTAGTGACCGATTAGGTTTTCCTGCCTATAAATACTGCTCCATTCCCTGCAGAAAACACACCTCTTAGCACGAAATTTTCAGATAACTTTCTCTCTCTAAAATCTTCTTTCTCTCTTTAAATCTTTTGATCAATAACATTCTTAGATCTTTTTTCAAGTGATCTAATCTCTTCTTCTCATCATTTCTTTCTCATTCAAGTATAAGAGAAGAACATTCGTATTCGCCAAGAAACAAATTGTTATTTAGTGATCTCTCCTCTCTTCTTCTAAGTACCAAATCTCTATTGTAATTATCTTGTGTATTTGTGTGATTCGGAATAGTGATTGTGAAGTGGTAGATTGGTTCTAGCTAAGATTGGGACTCGATATTTAGCTTAGTGTCTGAAAACAACATAAGCGACGTGTAAACGGTTTTCTTCGCCTAAAGGGAGCTTGTTGACATAGTGAAATCTCGAGTAGGATACTCGAGGAGTAGAGTAGGGCGAAGAGGTGCTTCGTAGCCGAACCACTATAAAATCTTAGCGTCTTGGTTTGATTGTTCCTTTCTTTATCTCTTCATATTATTGTCATTGTTATTTAGCTTTTGTTTAGATTGTTATACTGTTTGTTCATATTGTGAATTGGTTAAACATAAAACTCGAATCTAAATATTTTGAAAGCAAACTTTTAAAATGTAAACGAACTTGTAAACTACTCAACCCCCCTTTCTAGTTTCCACAATTGGTATCAGAAGCCAAGGTCACTCAAATTTTGTAAAATATACTGTATTTTAAAGCTTGGATCGATCTATGGATTTCGACAAATATCTAAAAGGGCAATCTATGCAAAGACCACCACTTTTTGAAAGTGATAGTTTTATTTATTGGAAAAATAGATTCGAGATATATGTTAAATCAAAAGATCTAGATCTTTGGCATGTTATTACCAACGGTGATTTTCAACCTATTGTACAAAATCCGAAAACCAAATTAGATGAGGTTATCCCTTTTGATAAAAAAACCGATGATCTTAAAAAGAGACTTGCAAAACATAACGAAGCTAAAATGGTTATTTATAATGCTTTGCCTAGAAAAGAATATGAAAGAATTTTCATGTGTAACATGGCAAAAGAAATTTGGAAAACTTTGTTAATCACCCATCAAGGTAATAATCAAGTCAAAGATAATAAGATCGACCTTTAGGTTCAACAATATGAACAATTCATCATTTTCGAAGACGAATATATAAATAGTGCTTTTGCTAGATTTAACACTATTATTACTAGTCTAAAAGCTCTTGATGAAGGCTATTCTAGCAAGAATTATGTTAGGAAGTTTCTTAGGGCTCTACATCCTAAATGGAGAGCAAAGGTCACGACGATTGAAGAGCCAAAAGACTTAACGCACTATCTCTTCATGAACTTATTGGGAACCTCAAAGTTCACGAAATGATCATCAAGAAAGATTTTGAAATAGTCAAAGCAAAAGTTGAAAGGAAATCTCTTGCTTTAAAGGCTAAGAAAGAATCTAGTGATGAAGAGTGTTCGACTTCCGGAAGTGAAGACGAAGAGTACGCCATGGCGGTAAGAGACTTCAAGAAGTTCTTTAAGAGAAGAGGTAGATTCGTGAGACAACCTCGGAACGACAAAAAGACATTCCAAAGAAGCCGTGATGACAAGAACGGTAAAAGTGATAGAAAATGCTTTAGATGCGGCGACCCGAATCATCTTATTGGAGAATGTCCAAAACCACCGAAAGACAAGAACCAAAGAGCTTTTGTCGGAGGTTCTTGGAGTGATAGCGGTGAAGAAGATGATGAGAAGGTCAAAAACGAAACGTGTCTCGTAGCTCAAGCATCAAGTGAGGTATGTTCCGAATCCTCTTACTTTAGTGATGAAAACTCGTCAATAGATGATTTAGTATTAGATAATGAATATGATAAACTGTGCAAAATGAGTTTAAAGATAATCACTAAAAACAAAAGATTAAAAGCCACTAGAAATAGTTTAGAAAAAGAACTTAGTATTCTAAAAGAAAAAGTGTCTACACTCGAGAAAAACAAGGGAGTTGATCTCGAATGTGTAAAATGTCATATGCTTAAAATTAAAAATGAAAAGCTTAAAGAGGAAGCTCTTAAACTAACCAAGTTTGAAATGAGCACACATTGCTTAAATGAAATGTTAAGTAATGAAAAACCCTCAATTGATAAGTTAGGTTTAGGGTTTAATTCATTTGAAGCATCATCTAGTGGAACTAGAGAAATAAAATTTGTAAAAGCTTAGAAAAAGGCGTCTTCTGATGGAGGTCTTATAAATATGGGCGGCCCCCTTAGTATGCAGGCGGCCCCCAAAGCAATAATGGGACCGCCACCAGCAGCTACGCCTAGATCTGAGAAAAGTGTGTCTTTTCATAAATCTATTTTGGGTCCTAGACCGAAACACATAATAGTAAACAATGTCAATGTTCCCATTGCTAGTGATAATGAAGTTAAACAATTTTATAAGCCATTGTCAAAACCTGGAGTTGGATTTTCAAAACCTAATTTTAGATCAAAAACTCCACCACCTAGAAGAGTCGTCAATAATTATCCACGTCCTAAGACACCGCAACCAAAAAGAAACGGTGGTCGACAAAATCAACCTCGTGGCTTTCCTGTAACTTGGAATAATTTCCAGCGTCAAAGTTACATGCCATGGGAAATGTATCTTCCATTTTCACATCCCAACCAATTGCATCAAATGCAAAGGATGTTTAGCACTAACAACTTTGGAGCTATGAGATATTGGGGACCAAATGTTTGAGGTATTACCTTATATAAATAGATATGTCTTGGAGTCGACTTGGAACCCGATGAGTGGATAAAGGATAGCAGATGCTCCAAACACATGACGGGTAACCAAAAACTCTTCTCAAGCTACAAGGCATACAACGGAGGTAATATTATTTTTGGTAGAAATTTACGCGGTAACATCACTGGCAAATATGCGTCTTATTCAATCGTTAGCATCTAAGGAATTAGTTAGAAACTTACCTAAGCTTAAGTTTGATCAACAATTTTGTGATGCTTGCAAAATTAGACAACAAGGTCACGCCAGTCACAAGGCTAAGAATATAGTCTCAACGATTAGATGCTTATAACTCCTTCATATGTATCTCTTTGGTCCATCCGCGGTACGGAATTATGGAGGAAACCGCTACACCTTAATCATAGTAGATGACTACTCTAGGTATACTTGGACAAGATTCCTTAAGGACAAAACCGAAGCCTTAGATCAATTCAAAATATTTAGTAAGAAAATTCAAAACCAATTAGGATGTACAATAGTGTCAATAAGAATCGACCATGGTAGGGAATTTGATAATGATGTGAAATTTGGAGAGTTTTGTAATGCCAATGGAATTACACATAACTTCTCAGCTCCACGCACTCCTCAATCAAATGGCGTGGTTGAAAGGAAAAATAGGACACTTCAAGAAATGAGTAGGACTATGTTGAATGAGCAATCGTTACCACAAAAGTTTTGTTGTAACGCAATAGATACTTCAACATACACTCTTAACCGAATCCTAATTAGAGCCATCTTAGGAAAAACACCTAACGAACTCTTAAAAGGTAGGAAACCTACTCTAGATTACTTTAGAGTGTTTGGGAGCAAGTGCTTCATTTTAAACATAAAAGACTACCTTACAAAGTTTGACCCAAAGTCATATGAAGGTATCTTTTTAGGTTACTCACAAAATAGTAAAGTCTACATCATCCTTAACAAACATACTAGGAAAGTCAAAGAATCACTCAATGTGACATTCGATGAAACTCCTCCACCCTCTAAGACATCACCCTTGGTGGATGATGACTTAGATGAAGAAGAAACAATTAAGGTTACCGAAAAGAAAAACCAAGAAAATGACATTGAGGATGAAACTTTAAAGATTGATGAAATAGTCAATATTAAGGAATCTAGGAACCATCATTTAGAAAATGTCATAGGAAACCTTAACCAAAAAACCCTTAGATCACAAGCCTAAAACGAAAGTAACTTCTTTTGTTTTATATCAACTATAGAACCTAAGAATGTGAATGAAGCCTTAGCGGATGAAAGTTGGATAGTCGCTATGCAAGAAGAATTAAATCAATTCATTGCTAACAACGTTTGGGAGTTAGTTCCACAACCTAGGAATATGAAAATCATAGGAACTAAGTGGGTGTTTAGAAATAAGTTAGACGAGAACGGTATTGTTTCTCGAAATAAGGCTAGGTTAGTTGCTCAAGGCTATAATCAACAAGAGGGCATCGATTATGATGAAACTTATGCCCCAGTTGCTAGACTTGAGTCAATTAGGATACTATTAGCTTATGCTTGTGCTTTAGATTTTAAGCTATTCCAAATGGATGTAAAAAGTGCATTCCTGAATGGTTTTATCAATGAGGAGGTATACGTGGCACAACCTCCAGGATTCATTGACTTTGAAAAACCGGATCATGTTTATAAACTAAAGAAAGCTCTATATGGTCTTAAATAAGCACCCAAAGCTTGGTATGATAGATTAAAACCTTTCTTATTAAACATGAATACAAAATGGGAATGGTAGATAACACACTTTTTACAAAGAAGAAAAGTTCAAATCTCATCATCGTTCAAATATATGTCGACGACATTATATTCGGCTCGACTTGTCAAGACATGTGTGATGAATTTGCCAAAATCATGCATGACGAGTTCGAGATGAGCATGATGGGTGAACTTAACTTCTTCCTTGGACTAAAAATAAAACAAATGAAAGATGGTATTTTCTTTAATCAATCTAAATATATTAAAGAAATGCTTAAGAAATTTGGAGAATCTAAACCAATGAAAACCCCCATGTCCTCCGATACCAAACTCACAAAAGACGGAGAGTGTGAGTCGGTAGATAGTACCAAGTGTCGAGGCACGATAGGTAGTTTATTATACCTAACGGCAAGTAGGCCCAATATCATGTTTAGTGTCTGCCTTTATGCCCGTGTTAGAAACAAAGAAGTCTCGGTCACTCGTAGTTGTTTAGTATTTACTAGCTTGTTAGTTAATAATGTTTAATGTAATCGGGCCGATAAAGAAAAAGCCTGAAAATCCCATCCAAAGGCCCATATGGCTGGCCCCTTTGAGGGTTATAAATAACCTTCACATGTCAAGGTTTAGGGTATGTGATGATCTCTGTAAACACAAAACTCATATCTCTTGTAAGTTTAATCATCCGTCATTAATTTTCTTTTTGGTTTTTTCTCTTGATTTTTAAACCTCAATCTTTCTTGTGAGATGAATAATTATTGGAACCATCAATTGGTATCAGAGCCTAAGTGGTAGGTGTTTTGATCTTGTGTGTTTAAAAAAAATAAACCGAGCCCTTACACACGATTCATTGACTTCGGCTTTAATTCTTTTTCTTCTTTGTGTTGGTTCATTCTCGAAGTCATAAGCCGTAAAAAAAAGGAATAAAAACCATTGTCCTTTTGATATAGCAGCAGCCGTGGAACAAAAATAAATAAATATACAATTCGTCCCTTGGAGATCATTGGTCATACGCCATAAATTGAAAAAGGGACACAATTCGTACAAGGGTTTTTACCCACTACCGACACAAAAATATAAAAAGTGAGACACACATTTTTTTGTGAGAAGACAAACATTCATCTCTTGGAGAGAAACAATCAGACACCACATTAGCAAGACAACAAACTCTTCCAATTGAACGAAAGTTTTAAAATCAAATTTTTTTTTGTCGATCTTTACAAAATAAAAGGTTTTTGACTTAATACTTTTGTGCTCTCAACAAAAAGATTCGGTGTTTTTTTTTGTACCAACCGACAGTAAGAAGACAAAAACTATTCGGCTATTTGTTTTAAAAAAAAGATTCGGTTGTTATTTTATTTAAAAAAATTCGGTTGTTTTTTAAAAAAAAAACTGAATCGGCTGTTTTTTTAAGAAATTTTTTTTTCGGATTTTTTTTAATAAACAACTTTCGGCTATTTTTTTTATAAAAAAAAGTTTTTCGGCTTATTTTTTTAGAAAAATGGGAAGAGTCACATCAATCAATGACGATATAGAAATACACTTTAACATTAACGCACGAATATACAATAAATAATGGCAACAATCTTGAAATGATACGTAACTAGAGTGAACAATAGTCGTCTGAAGAAGCAGTATGTGGTTATCTATATTTTTGAGAAGTAAATATTTGTTTCCTAAAATCGAGAGATTTGATTTTATCTTTGGCGGTTAAATTTTGGGAAGTAAATATTTGGTTCCTAAATTAAAGGGATATAATTTTCTAATTTTTGGAAATTGTATTCTTGTTTTTTTCCTCCTAAGTGAAAAAACATAGATTTATTTCAACATCAATTAATTATTGTTTTACGGTTTCTTCTTGATTTTGTAAAATCTCGTGAAAGATACGATTCTTTTCTCGGTTTTAATCAAAGATTTGTAAAATCCCGTGAACATTAATTGATTTCAATCAAAGAAACACACAATCAAACACAAACAACCACTCAAGATCCGTTCATTCATTTCACTTCAACAAGATGGCAACAACTGATAAAGAATCAAGTGCATCTGGTACTTATAACCGTCCTCCTATGTTGGAGGAAAATGACTTTGAGTCTTGGAAGATACGTATAGAGAGGTACATTCGGGTAAACCTCTTGGAAAGCTTATCTGGAAATCCATTAAAAATGGACCTAGTCCACATCCAATGATCATAGTCACTACCGGAGAAGGTGAACAACAAACTCAAGTGACAAGAGAAAATACTGAAGTAGAGTTTACAGAAGCTGAGAACAACAAAGAGCGTGCTGACATTCAAGCTACAAACATTCTTAGTCAAGGGCTCCCAAGACACATCTTTAACACACTCAATCAAACCGAGACGGCAAAAGAGATTTGGGAGAATGTGGAGCTACTCATACAAGGATCTGGTCTTATAGAACAACAAAAGAAAGAGACCTTGTTTGATCAATATGAAAGGTTTCGGGCTAATGGAAATGAATCAATTCACGACTACTTTGTTCGATTCCACAAGCTGATTAATGACATGAAGATCACTAAAATGTTATTTGATACTTGACACAATTTCGGTTTTATCGAAATTGTGGTAATCGGGGGAAATCCGTCATATCAACATTGATTTTGGGTTTAAATGGAAGTGCTTCATATAATTTTGGTTTTATCAAAAATGAACATTTTCGAATTCAATAAGGCAAAAACCACATTTTTGGTTTCATCGAATTTGTGAGGGTTCATTTTCGGAAGTACTTAAAACTTATCGTTTTATCAAATTTGACGTCATTACGGTTTTATCGTAGTGAGTAAGTCAAAATTTTGATTAAACGAGCATTTAAAAAGAGTGTAGATCAAAATTAGGAAAAGTTCCAAAATTGATTAATAGAGTTGTCCGAGATCTATAGTGTCCGAGGTACAGTTTTGAAATTGACTATATTCTTGTCCGAGATCATACTATCCGAGATAAGGTTCTGAAATTGATTACAGTGTTATCTAAGAACTATTCCAAATTCGAATATTCGAGATCTATTTTGGCTGAAATCAAAGTTGATTAAAGGATTTTCGATAAGAGTATTCCAAAATTCGAAAACGTCGAGTGTGTTGCATTTAGTCAAAATTCAACAAAGGTGTGAAACGCATATCATGAATATAAATCTTTTTCGTCTACAAAGATCCAATATTTGAATCACAAGAAATGTCGACGTCTAATACACATCAACAATCTCTTGCTAATGCTAGTTTTGAGACTAGACCTCCAATGCTTGAACGAGTGACTATATACCAGGCAAGTCCCATTTAGAAGATACCTCAATCGAGAAAGAGAGAAAATAGAAACAGGCTTAACACGGAACAATTGAAGGTCCCATATGAGTTTAGAATTTTCACTCCTTCTGAAACTGAAGCACCAAGGATGCAAAAAGAAGAGGACTTAAGAGGAGATGATTTGAAACACTATGAAGCTGATATTGAAGCAATGAATTTGATTTTAATATCTATCTCAAATAACATCTATAACTTTATGGATGCTTGCACTACTGCAAAAGCTATGTGGCAAAGAGTTGAACATTTAATGTGAAGAACTGTGTAAAACCAGGTTGACAGGGAAACACGTTTCAATAATGAGTTCAATCAATTTGTTGCTAAACCAGGAGAAGCATTCATCTTAATATATAATCGTTTTGCTTAGTTAATGAATGATTTGAAACAAAATCATATCATATTTCCAAAAGTCACCATTAACACAAAGATCCTAAACTGTCTACAACCTGAATGGCTAAACTATGTTACTCAAGTTCGTCTTGCAAAAAGATTGACTAAGGATTCCTATGATGATTTGTTTGATTACCTTCAATAATTTGAGAAACTGGTAAATGCATCAAGAGCAAAGAAGTTAGAGAAATCTCACGATCCTCTTGCATTGGTAGCACACATGTGTTCCTCATCATCATACTATGTCACACATCCCTCTTCCGTGGTTGATTATGATGATGATTATCAAGGGGATACAATTCAAAACAACTCTAATGATCCACTCACTTCTGTGATGATTTTACTTGCTCGTGCCATTACTCTAAATTTATCTAATCCAACAAATAACCGTCTTCGTACCTCCTCCAACACCAGAAACCAAGCCATTATTCAAGGTGACAGAGTGAATATTCAAAGCAAGAATTTTGGTAATGATGGCAGAAATATAAGACGTTCATATGTTTAAGAGGAAGTCATTGAGAGTAACAATGTTCAAAATGATGCTAGAAACATTCAGAGATCTTCGAACTACGTCTTCAGGAACTGTTGCAAATGTTCTGTATGGGAGGTGTGAGAGGGCGGGTGTTGTGAGACTGGAGGGACCTTATGGGGGTATATGGGCGAGGGGGGAGGGCTGGTGAAGGTGGATGTTGTAGGTGGCAGTAGTCAGTGTCGCTAATATAGTGTCTATCTGTGGGGAGTGGAAGGGATGAATCTGAGGCTCTAATATTGTATGCGGACTCAGGTATGCTAAGGTCTTAAGGCGGCTCATCGATATGTTTGAGAGGTTACAGGTCTTAAGGGGGGGGGAGTGTTCATTGAAGAATGGGTTATATTTGGTTGGGTTGTGGGGGTGTTAGTGTAGCTATTTAGTAGGGAGTCTCTAGGTTATGGGGCTATAATTCGTGCATATATGATATCTATGGGAGGTTACATCTCTCGTCATATTGATGTATGATAGGACTCAGCATGAACTTGAATAGGTTGAGTTGTTGTTTTCTAGGGTGGCAGAGTGTAATTGGAGAGGCAAATCATTTGACTGATGTCTAGACGACAGTTAGTTACATTCGCGTTACCACCTACATAGAGTAGGCTACTTCATTAATCATTGATTATACATCAGTCCTTCAGTCAGAGCCGACTGACACTCCAGTTAATGTTCGTCTCCAGTATCTCGAAGTAACCAGTTCATGTTAAGATACAGAACGACAACTTATCTCAGTAGTATAATGAAATAGTTAACAAGAAGAGACAATGTACTAGATGCCTCAAAAGCAGTTGTCTAGAGAACAGGTTTATTGGTTACCAGCTAATGAAGTTGCTAGTTATAATTGTAACCAGTCTAAACCTGTAACTAACTTTGTTCGTACTCGTCCAGCCAAGAGTCAAGTTAACACTCAGTTAAAAATGTTAAAAGCATGTTTTCCAGAGTTTGATAAGGTTGTCAAAGACAGAACGACACCCTCATATATAACAAATGGGGAGTGGCGTTTTGAACATACCAAAAAGTGCTTTGTAGAAGAAATAATTCCTTTTTATGAAAAACTCAAAACGCATGTTAAAGGTATAGAAGATAATCTTTTCAAAGAAGTATCTGAATACATGAAAATCTTTGATGAGCTGGACAAAGAGTATGATCAATGTGTTATTGATAAGAAGAGTTTGGAAATAGAGAATAAAAATCTCCTGATTCAAAATGAGTGTTTGCTAGCTGAATCTGTGTCTAAAGATATTTGTTCTGTTGTGCTTACTTCCGATATTGCTGTGCCCATGAGCGTTGAACCTAGATCTAATTGCGTTAAGGAACACTCCAGAAATCTGGAACTTGAAGCTGAGATTTTAAAGGTGAAACAACTACTTGTTGAAAAAGAAAAACGATGTTCTTTCATTGAAACGAAATATCAGGAACTCGAGCTTAAATTTCAAAAGTACAAAGAATGTTTTGAAAATCCACAGGTTTGTAATAATTCTAGCTCACCTGAACTTAATGTATTTTTTGAAATCAACAAGTTGAAAGATCAGCTTCAAGGGAAAGATGAGTTAATCAGGAAGTTAAAGGCTCAAATCGGTAACATGAAAGAAGTTAGTGCCGACCCCAATCTGAGTACTCTAGAATTTCAAGCCCTAGAAACTAAAAATACTCAGTTAAAAGAGGAACTCACTGCTGTTAGGATTAAGAATGATAGCCTTAGGGATGAAAACGTGTCCATTAAAAAGCGTTATCAAGATTTGTATCAGTCTAAGGCAGAAAGTAATAGTAATGTGAGTAGTAGAGCAGCTGTCCCTGAGAAACCCAAAGTACTTGCTCCTGGCTTGTATGCCATGACGCCCAAGTATATCCCTCCTCAGAAAAGAAACAATAGGGAAGCCAATACTCCTTTGCCTAAGGAAAGAGAAGTTGCCTCTACAAAACCTCATCACATGATTGCACCTGGCTCATCTAGGTATAGCTCAAATGACATGGTTCATAATCACTACCTAGAGGAAGCTAAGAAACAGACACATGAAATAGGCAGGAATTCCAAAACTAGTGTGATACCTTCTGCTAGATCACAAAGCACAGCTAATGGTAGCAAACCAAAACCTAGGATCAATAACCAAAAGTCTAGGAATTGGCCTGCATCTAAGACTAGTTACGTAACGACAAAGACTGTGCCCATAACAGAACACTCTAGGAATTCTAGAAATTTTTCTGACTCCAAACATTTTGTTTGCTCTACATGTCAGAAATGTGTCTTTAATACAAATCATGATCATTGTGTAACAAAATTCCTAAATGAAGTCAACTCACGTGCTAAGGTTTCATCCAATAAGACAACGAACAGAAACAAACCCGCAGAGCAAATAAGTGTTGCAAAGAAACCAGAAAGACAGATCTCAAAAGGACATAGGTTTTCAATCAAAAAGACTTCCATTGTGTATCAGAAAACAATGACTCCTAGATCTTGTCTTAGGTGGAAACCGACAGGTAAAATAAATTTTCAAGACACTGGTCTATATGGGTTCCTACTGAAAGATAATTCACCACTACAACAACCCAAGTGACAGTGATCCGCCCAAAATGGGTTTCAGATGAAGATCACACAAACCAATATGAATACAAATAAACTCTTTGCTGAAGTAGTGCCTTTAGAAAAATCAGGAAGCGTTAGTACTAGTGAACCTGCTAATAATGTCATTGTGATAACTAGGTTCTCTAAGAAGCCTCTAACTAGTTACAAACGTAAAGATAGAAAACTAAAGGACATTTCCACTGGCAGTCCCCCTAATACAGAAACAAAGGTTGTCAATGATCCTGTGAATGTTAATGATTTATCTACTAACCAACTGAACCCCAACAAAAATTGGATATCTAATGTTCCAAATTCTACAGCGTCCTCAGTTTTCCAATGCAGGTCATACAGAGAAAAAAATGTTACTACAGCTCAAACAATGACTACAGCTCTTTAAATAGAAAACGGGTCAATGTTTGAGGGGGAGAATCAGTGCTACTAACAGTCTTGCAGGAAATGCTCACAAAGGATTTTTGGACTCATCCGTTCTTCTTACATGAGAAGTATTTAATCTAGCATGTGAGAAAAGCTGTTGCTGATTCTGTTGCTGAGCGATTGGAACGAACCACATGCTGCTTCTTCAGACAGACTGATTTATCACTCTAGTCTACGTATATTTCAGGTTTTGTTTCAATATTTATTGAATATCTGTGCGTTAAAGTAGTTTATCTATATCCTCATTGATTGAGGGGGAGCTTAAATTTATTTTAAGTCCATTGTTGATCAAAACCATACAAAAGTTGCATACTTTTGATCGGGGGAGAAAATGTGACTTAAAATTTACTGATAACTAATGATTTGATTGTTTATATGAGATAGCTTGAACCTTGCATGTGCAAAACAACTTTCGAATATCGATGCACATGTGTAGGGGGAGCAAAAAGATTAATATATTCTAAAATGTCAAGATACCAAAACTTTTGTGTTATACACAAGTATCTTGATAATCTATAAAGAATCTTTTGCTTCATGATTTTGGTTTCATACATGTGATTGGATAGCAGAAATTGCATGGGAATGTATCATCTCATATCCCTCGGGATATTTTTTTAAAAATTTGATAGTGCTGTTGAGTGTTGATCTGTTAAACGATTTTCAGCAGGTTAAGCTTCTCAGTTCTTATCGTTTTTTTTAAAACCATCAAAGCATTTTCCTTCAAATGATTTTAAGGCGACTTGACAAGGGTTAATGCTAAGTTTTGACCTGAGTTATGTAGTCTTCTGCAAAACTTTCGTTGTGTTCAAACGATTTCATCACACTTCGACTGTTTTTCAATTATTTTTTGTGCCATAGACTTCTACGGTACTTAGTTGTATGAAGAGGTCGACCCTATGTTTGCAAGTGAGCCTTATGAAGCATCTGAACATAGGTTATGTTGAACACGAATTATACGGTATAGTCAGCAGATAGTAACTGTTCTGACTCACCCTTTACCATTCTAGTAGTAGCAATTCTATTAGTGTGTTAGTCTATAGACATCTGGTCTAGAGAACATCAAGCATACGAGAATTTGATAAGTGTTTAAAAATGTTTTTCTATGAACACATTAAGTGGATTTTCATATAAATGTTTTTGTTGGTGATCAATTTTTGGAATTAGGACAAACGACTCAAGGAATCGATGTAAACCACATGCTCATACTCAAAGACTCAAAGATATCAAGAAAGCTAAATACTTAAAGCTTCCGCACCTCTGAAAATCAAAGTCTTCTTCAAAATGTTAAAGATATGAAGAATTGAAGAAGAAAGAAC